>KE525352.1:2764606-2804342 GCA_000441895.2 Anopheles sinensis | reverse complement strand
ACTGGCGCACCATCGCTTCGGGAAACCACCCGTTGTGGCCGTCACTGCATATCACGGTCTATCGACAAGTTCACACATTTCCGGTGCCTTTCACTATTCAGCGTTGGTACCTAACCACGCGTACGACGCCATGGAAGAAATGACCTACTGCCAACGGTTCAAGAATCTGCTACTGAACATCTGGGAAGATCTGCTGCAGCGTCATAATCTGATACCTAAGACGAATCAGTTGCTACGACAGTACGATCCAACTCTGCCTGACGTGACCGAGTTCAACCGCGAGACGAAAGTTGTGCTTCTAAACGCTAATCCTGTTATTCAGTTTACTGAGCCAGTGATGCCGAACGTCATTCCCGTCGGAGGACTGCAGATCATTAAGCCCAAGCCACCACCGGACGATCTGGCGAAGATACTCGAGCAAGCGCCACCCGGTGGAGTAGTCGTCTTCTCTTTAGGCACGAACGTACGCAGTGATACTCTCGGTGTGGCCCGTATTACTGCTATCCTCGATGCGATGGAGGCTCTACCCGAGTATCACTTCATATGGAAGTTCGAGTCCGATTCGATGCCACGCGCTTTGCCACCTAACGTGCACCTTCGCAAATGGTTGCCACAGAACGACCTGTTGGCTCAACCGAAGGTACGCCTGTTTATCACTCACAGCGGTCTCCTCAGCACCCAGGAGGCCATCTGGCACGGAGTCCCGATGATCGGTTTTCCAGTGTTCGCCGACCAGTTCAAGAATATCAACTACTGCATGGCCAAGGGCGTCGGAAAACGGCTCAGCATTGAGCATATCAACACGAAGGAACTCGTGGAGACGATCAAGGAAGTAATGACAAAGGAGAGGTAAGTACCGCCAGTTTTAATCGCCCCAAAATAAGGGATTCTTATATCTCCCCTTTCGATTCTTGCAGTTATCGTACCAACATGAAACGAATGTCCGAACTGTTCCGTGATCAACCAGAGCATCCTCTAGACCGCGCTGTCTGGTGGATCGACTGGGTTCTCCGGCATCCAGATTCAACCGAATTGCTAACGCACGGAACACGCCTCCACTGGTTCGTGAAGTACTCGTACGACGTGTTGGTTCCACTTTTGGCCGCCATCGCTATTGTCTGTCATTTTGTTATCTTCACCGTACGTCGAGTCTTCTTTAGCCGGAAAACTACCTCCAAAGGGGAAAAACAGAAAAGATCATAAACCACAAACCGCAAGGTATATCCATGTGGTTTTCTACCAGATAGTTAATATTCACTTTGCAACAAATGTGTTTCTACTTTAAAGTGACGGGAATATGATGACTGTAACTCAGTATGATGACTTGATTGAATAAAAATTGCACAAAACAATTCCCCACCTAAATCAACCATTGTTTCCATTGATTGTTGAGTCAATGGACGATACGTTATCGGGGCTATAGCTCAAACTAGAAATGAAGCCAACTCGAACCCAAAGATATCTTTCTTATCAAAATATGCCCAAGTCAACCACATCTTGCACTTTGCCAATCATCTGAAAGCACTTTTGACCATTTTTTGTTTACATTATTTTCGGATACATTTTTATGTTTTAACACAGTCAAACACATCTCTTGTTTTTAATTATCATTTTCTCTGATTTTTCTTTAATTCTGTATTTTTAAGTGTAATAATTTATTTAGATTGATTTTCTTGTTTGTAAATTCTATAATTTACAGAGATTTTAAAGGAAATTAAATATAAAAAATAAAAAATATTGCATTTTTTCACCTCCTATTCGCTTTCCCTCCATTCGTTCGCTTCATTCTGTTTCTGTTTTCATTTTCCTCGTTTTTTTTATTTTCTTGTCCTTTTTTGTTTATCGCTTATAATCTTCTCTTAACTGCTTCGCTACTTAAATCATGTTATCCCAGGTAATCTACATTACTGTTACCATCTACTAATCTCCTACTGCTGCTCCGTTACGTCTTGGACATCTTTACATCGCGCGAATGTGGGAGGTGTGTCCTGTGCTACAACATCTTCCCCTACAACCCACGCAGATGTCCAACATTTCCCTAAAATCCCCTCACACGTACCACACACCGAACACAACATCTACAAACCTACCACCACTGCATGCACCGCGGCCATCGGTGGCCGCGTCCGGTACGGTGCAGCACAATTCGGTTGGCCTTTTCTTTATTGTTTGTGTCTTGTGTTGTTTTCTCTGTACGTTCGAAACATTACAAAACTTGGGGGAGGGGGGATGAATTGCATTCAAATTTACTAGTGGGAAATAAATAACGGTGAATGATTTTTATCAGTTGCGACTTCTGCCTGTTTTACTAGTTTTGTTTCTTATTCTTCGTTATCCATCGTTATCTACTCGCTTCACTGTAATTTATTTGAACAATTTGTTCAACCTTTTTTTACTACCGGGACAGGAATGTTAATTTCCTATCGACTTAAGAATACGGTGTTAGCTTTGTTGTGTTTGTTTTTATTTCTGTTTCACGTTTCATGGCGGTATACTAACTCTTGATTCGCTTAGAAACTTAAGCTGCACTGTTAGGATATACTAGACACTTTTTACAACTTGAAATACATTACTTTCCACACGGTAAAAATTCACTGTTGAACAAGCCGTGATGTTTTTCCAAGCATTTCCCTACCCAGTTTCAGCTATTTTTCCAGAAGACCTTCCTTAAATTTCTTTACTCTTGTGTCGAGCTGCAGCACGCAGTGTTTGTTTTTTGTGTACATGTGTGTATGTTTGTGTGAGTGTGTCCGCATGAGAAGGAATCTATGTTCTACATTTGCAACCATTGGGCTGTTTTTTATGTTTCTTCCATCGTGTGTGTTCAATAGTGTGTTACATTTATTGGTTTGATGTTTTGTTTGTTTGCTTACTTTTTTAGTTAATATTTTGTTTGCATTACGCCAACGTAACCACAACGTGAGTCGTTGGTCTTTTTGTTTACGCTCTGCTTGTTACACCCCGTCCATACCCTATGCTACACTTTGTTCTAACCCTACAGATTTGTGTTTTCGTTTTTAAATAAATTAAATAACTTTTGATACAGTAAAAAAACCAATACGAGCATGTTCTTGCTCGCCGCCCCGCACAACACACAATCACGATCACGACGAGGGTGACGATGGCGGGAAACGTAATGAATGCTTCTCAGCCTAATAATGTAGTAAAAAATCTCTATTTGTATATAGATTCATTCCTTTTCCACTCTATTAAACATTTGTTTAGTTGTTTGTTGTTATGATCTCCCATTCTCCCATTCCATCCGTCCTGCTCCAACTTCCCTATCCTTATGTGTTGCTTTTATCATTCACCTGAATATGTTACACCTCCCAGTACCCTCGGGTCAACGATTCTTCAACAGAAAAATGTAAATGAATGACTTCTACTACACACTCAGTCGCACGCCACTGTCCTTTCGCGGATCATTTCAAACTAGTTGCATATACTTTAATATATATACTCATATTCACATAAAAACTAACTACTGGTTCGCACGGAACCGTCCTCTCTCTCGTATGTTTGTGTGATTGATACTTTCAATGCTTTCACCTTATTTATACTGCTCGCCCTACGTAAACGTTACATTATAAGTATAGTTGGTTTTCCATCCTCCGGTATATTTGCGATAAGGTAAATTGTTTGTATCGTGCGGCTCCGATTCGCCTCCGATCTGGCTTGTGATAGTGTTTATGTTTTCTTTACCTCGCGATAGTAATCGTGTAATCGGGTATCGGGTGTCTGTAGCGACATTAGGGGGTTACTTTAATTTATACAATGCTTGTGAAACAGCTGTTCTGTGTTTGATAAGGTGTTTTGTTAGTTTGTTTGTTTGACTTTAGCAACATATTTCTGAATATATTAAGCTATTGTTTGCATCGGTCCTTGTGGTCGAAATACTACAAACTTATTTGTTCTTACCGCACCTGAGCCAGGGTTAAAACCAACAGCGGGATTTTTTTTTCAACATTGCACGCCAGAAAGACCGGATTACAGCCAGCCGCAAGGTAATATGATCGTTTGAGGGCTGGAAGAAGTTGCTGTTCCATTTCGATTTTGATTCCCACGTGAGCCGAACGATTTTTAAATGAAGGAAGTTTGTGTCATACCTGGGTCGTCGGTCCTACTTTGTGGTATTTCGTATTTCTTTACTAATTTTACTATTTGTTTAATCATATTAGACTGTACAATGATACCATGACTCTAAAAAATGAGCATCTTTTGGTCGATCCTTACGTGACCGTAATCATACTGCAACGTGTCTTTCTGGCTATTTCAGTAAGAAAAAATCGGTAAGCATTTGTCTTCTCGTAATGTTTCGTACTGTTACCATTTGTCCGTTTTATTTATTCAAAATTTAGCATGCCGAATTGCTTTTGGATCCTTCACTTTTCGGTTCCTTTTTAACATCGATGCGCATCAGAAATACTTCTCTCGGAGCTGCAACGAATAGTTTGATTTGTCTCTGCTCTCTGGTCTGCATATTGAACGTGTTGATTCGAACGAAAAGCATCCCTCCACCACACACGGTGCATTCAGATTGTGTCACAACAAACGATTTTCCATCTCCTTATACTAGTCGTTACATTAGTCTACAGCCCTTTTTAATACCTTTTGCAGCTTCGCTTGCGTCAATGCGTGCGCTTAGTTTGAACATCTCTACACTATCTGACCTAATGAGGTGGTTTCATAGTTCCGGCTGGTTGTTTTTACTGTCCTATTTGTGTGCGGCCGTTGCTCATAGCTGTGTTTCTTTTCGAAACACTCGTTCCTACAACAAAACCCAATCACCCTGGTAGCAGCGGACACACCAAATTCCCACCACAGAAATTGCCTAATTCCCGTGCGTTATTTCTTTCATTAACAATTAATTGTCCTTCCGATTGATTGTGCGCGTGTGGTGAGAAGGAGAAAACGTTGTCCACAAACAAACAATGTAAGAAAGTAAGCATCATCCAGGACCAACGAAAAATGTACAGATCGTGCACTTTGGCTTTCTTCGAAAAATGACTCTGATTGAAAGGAGCGTATTTGGAAGCTGTGCTCAGAGAACTTGATACGATCGCCTAAGAATGTGAGAAAATGTGCTTGAATCCTACGCCTGATGATTAATGTAAAAGTTGGTTTAATTTGTTTTATTTATCGCAAAATATACCGAACCTAACCGTGGAGTCGAAACACCCTCACTTGGTTTTCACAATGCTGCTTGTTTTAAAAACAAAAATATAGTACGTACAAAGATGTGTATTTTTTGCTACAAGTTTAGCCTGAAGTGTGTAACACACGATAGCAGCGCAACAACACAGCAACGGACGTCAATCCGCCTATCCCCACGCCCCAGCTTTCCCCTGCATTATCTATACACAAAACATTTAGCAAATCCGACTTCCTCGGTATCGATTCTTCTGCATTCCTGAATATATAATTTAATTAAATTTAAATTAATTTAAACTATTTACTAGAACTGTTTACAATTTATATACTTTGCAAATGTGTTTTGTCATTTAAATATCTTAGTTACGACGTTTTCTCTCACTCTTTACTTCATTCCATTCTCCTCTGCGCTCTAACCGTGCGAGAAGATACCGACATGGATGGATTCCAGTGAGCAAGTGATCGTAATGCAGCCGCTACGGCGTAACTACGGCTACGAACTCGCAAGGATGCGAACGATTGCACATATTGTCTATTATTGCTGGTTGGCCCGATTTTGTATAGTAATAAATTAAGCAGTACTGTGGTGTAAAATTAATAAGTTATCAATTTAAAAAAATGAGAATATAGTAAAAAAGCGCTTGGTTTTCAAAAACATTTTCTAAAACATAATACCCAACAATACAAAAGGACCCAATATGGGTTTGCTAAAAACACGTCCGCTTAGAAACATGTTCGATCACATCCCGTCCGATAAAAGCAAAAAACTATTCACGGAACATGGATTTCCATAGGACTGGAAACGTAATAACACGAGCAATGTAATTAACCCGCGCAGAACAATTAAAAAGAGTGCACCTTGTCTTCCGAATAGCATAGCAAAACCTACACCACTACCGGAAAAGCCAAGGAACACATTAGCAAGAATTATTGCACTGGAAGACTGTAGAGCAAGAAAGCCAATGAAAACAATACCACAGTAGCCGCGCGGGCGCGTTAGCGGTGGAGGTATGCAGTAGAGCGCAATGACAGGCGACTACGATTACGCTACCTCCTAGAGCATATAGTGTCATCGCACCTCGCAGTCCTTCTTGGCAGCGTTGCTAGCCGTAGCAGCTGGTTGCTGTGTGTTGCTAGCACTGCTACTATTGCCACTATTGCTATTGTTTGACATTGGGTGTTGCTGTAGATGCTGCTGTTGCTGCGATTGTAGTACGGAAGATTGATTCAAGGATAGTGGTACCTGCTGCTGCTGATGCTGCTGATGCTGTTGGTGTTGCTGCTGCTGGAGGGAAGCTACTGTGCTGGATGCGAAGAGACCACCGGCTGCAGTGGCAGCGCCAACGGACGAAGCAGCGTGCGTCGTCACGGTGAAGTTAGTGTTGGTGTTGCTGGCTGCAAAATCAAGCAGGCTTTTGAACGACATCGACATGGCGCTACTATTACCGCTGTTGGTGTTGTTGCTTGCCATCGCTGAGGAACCTCCTCCGTACAGCGAACCCCCTGAACTCAACCCGGCCGCCGCTTCAATCGTGGCCCGCTCGAACGAGTTTGGTGAATTGGCTGCCAAATTGGCCGCCGTCAGCAAACGTTCGATCATATTTTTACTGGACGCTTCAGCAGCTGCCACCATATCCATCGGTCCGGCATTCTCACCAACGCGCGACAGAGAAGGACTCGGTTGTCCCGCTGCCGTCGCTACGGATGATGGAGAAATGCCTGACCCGGCCACCTTTCGACTGGGGCTCGGGTTCGTTGTCACCTTATCGTCCGGAGTGTCAGCGCTACTCTTCGACGACATGACGTACGCTCCACCGGCCGCATTGCGAGCCAACTTTAGGCGAATCGGTGTGATGAGTGGTTTTTCTGCCGGTGCCGCTTGTGCCGCTGCCGCTCGCTCCGCGGACGAACGTTCGTTGGTGTTGTGTATCGCCGCGAGATCGATGGCAAGCGGATCCGTCTCGGGCGAGGAGGATTGCTGCTGTCGACTGCTGCCACCTGCACCGCCATCGTGAATCACTCGATCGTGCGTGTTGTCTTGCGGTGTGTGCGAGCCATCGACCGACGAGGCCGACGAGGTAGGTTTGTCTGATTTTTTCTTACCCAAGCGTATGACGATCCTCGGTGGCGCTAGCTGCGATGACTCGTCGCCGGTCACCTCCGCCGCATTGCAAATGATCTCCACGTTGGACAGTTTCTCACCCTTGTCGCGCTTGTGTTTCTTCTCCTTCTTACGCTTCTTGTGCTCGGCACTGCGCTCCTTGTCCTTGTGCTTGTGCTTCTTTGCCTTTGGCTCATCGTCCGTCGCGAGGGCACTGTTTGCATCCAAATCCTCTTCGGTGCCTATGCTGGCTGCACCTTCCCCTTCAGGAGCAACTCCGTCCAGCCTGCCGCCCGCCGCCGTTGATGCGTTCGCTTCGTCGTCGAACTTTATCGTTCTTGCGTACATCATATACTCACGGCGCAGGATCTCGTACGATGGTTTGGCCGCATTGCTGGCAAGGCGCTTCTTCGGTGGTCGTAAGCTGCTACTGTAGGTACCACCGGGTACACCAACATCGGACATTCCTACCTCACCCGAGGACGCTTCCATCACGCCGGTAGTGCCGAGCTTAATCTTCAGCTTGGGTGCCTGCTGCGGTGTTTGCTGACTGACGGCCGTCACCGTGGCCGTGCTAGTGTTCGCCCGATTGTTTCGCGAGCGACGCTTACCGCTGCCGGCTCCACCGGCACCACCTCCGGGCACGCCCACTCCGCCACCTGCTCCATCACTGAGCGAGTGTCCGACCCCACTCATGGTAGAACCATTGGCACCGCCCACACCTGCAATACCGCCAACGGAAGAGACCGCATTACGCCTCAGCTCCATCATCATCAGCTCGTGGTGCTGCTCGGAGGTCACCGCTTGCTGGCGCAGCTCGCGTAACATGCTCGAAGACAGCTTCTTACGATGGATGCCACCGTACTCCATGTAGTCATCCTTGGTCGGCATCGAGCCGAGCGAATCGATGGCCTTCGGGAAACCAATGGTGGTGCGGTTACTGTGTCCGGCACCTCCCGCCTGGGACATATCGAGCGCATGATGGTGCGGAACAGCCTGTGGATCGTCCTGATTCATATCCTGGTTCCAGTATTGGCGCAGCAATTCCTTCTTCCGCATACGCCGCAGGTTCGATGATCCACCTGCTCCACCGCTCACGCCACCAGCGAGGCTTCCACTACCCACAGCTCCCGGTGGTCCGATGCCAACTCCCCCGACGGTGCCGATCGATGGCGCAATGTTGAGCGACGCACTGGCAATGGAATGCTGCATGGCTGAGGCCGACTGGGAAGCTCTTCCACTCGCACCACTGTCCAAGTGCGCAAGAGGGCCTTTGATTTTCAGCTTCATCACGTTGCCGGAGTCCGCCAGCGAGGACATCTTGTGCGCCACCGGTGTCGCGATAGGGAGACTGTCCGAATCGTTCGTCTCCTCTTGTGGCGCTTCCAGCATCGATGGATCATCGTTGAGCATGGCGGAGGGTAGGGCTGGGGTGGTGCAAGGCGTAATCGAAGCTACGGACGTTGCCACTGACGTGGCCAATGACAGGGAGTTCGTCATCGGCAGTGTGTTGTTGGTGGCGTTCGATTCCGATGCGATGCTGCTGCTGTTGCTGTTACAACTGCCGCCCGTAACTCCCGACAGCATAGAGACACTACCGCTACCAGTTCCCACCCCGCCGATGCTCGCCACGTTCGTCGTCGCCGTGGTGACCGTCGTTGACTGTGCGAGGGACGTAGATTGCTGCCGATTGTTCGCGGTATCCGCCTTGAGCGCCGACTGCAGCGCGTTCTCCATGTCCTCGTCGATGTCGGCGAGGGTTTGATCAGCGGTTCCACTCGCAAACACACCCAACAACTGATTGTTGTACGCGTCCGTGTTGGTGGACGAATCGAAACCGGTATTGTACGTGCGCATATCGACAGGACCGGGCAGTACGGCCATATCGGGCAGGCTGCTACCCGGCGGTCCTACACCAACCAAGCCACCTGGCGCTCCCGATCCTCCCGTTCCGGATGAACCGTACGCGCCGGTAGAAGCCGATCCTCCCGAGCCTGCCCCGGAGCCAGTGGTAGATCCTGAATTTCTACTCGAGGATTTCGAATCGACACCAACACCACCAGGACCGGATGTTGTGTTAGCTGCGTTCGCGCTGGCCGCTTCCGCCGAACGACCTTCAATCGAGCGACGTCGATCTCGCATGTCGCGCAACTTGCCGCAATCGATCACCTCATCAAAGTCCAGATCGTACACCGTTCCGGCAATCTTGCTGTGAATCGATCCACCTCCAAAGCATCCAAAGTCCGGACCCGGACCGAGCGGACCACTGAGATGATGATGGTAGCCTCCCGGTCCTGCGTGTCCGTGTTGCTGCCCGCGTCCAGCACCAACGCCTCCACCGCGACCACCGCCAGCAGCTCCCATTCCTTGCACACCAACTCCCGGACCACCGAGGCCAGCGGCAACGTGTGCACCGGCATGGTGTTGGCGTCCGGCAGCCGCCGCCGCCCCTCGACCACGGCCACGCGGTGGACGTCCTCGGGCGGGTTTGCTGCCTGGTTCCCCCTTCTGTCCCTTACCACTCGCTGGTGGTGGTGGAGGAGGAGGAACCAAACTGGGCCCACTTGCTGCCCCGATCGCTTTGTGTAGATGATCGTACAGCACCGTGGCGGACACAGCCGCTGCCCCAGTTTTCGGACTCTTTCCTGGGCTCTTCCCGGTGCCGACCGTTGTGGTGGGAGATTTCAACTGGTGAGCCATCGGATGGTGATGGCCCGGGTGTCCTACCGGTGCTCCACCACCGTTGCTGTCGTTCATCATCAAACCATGATGGTGCGATTGTTGTTGTTGCTGCTGATGTTGCTGCTGATGGTGAAGATGATGATGATGATGTTGATGATGCATTGGTTGTTGCTGCTGTTGCTGCTGTTGCTGGTTTTGAATGCGGGATGAAGAACGGGACGATTTGGTGGGACTCTTCTTTGACGAAGGATGCACCATCCCTCCGCTTCCATCCATCGACATCATGCCGCCCATGCCATCCTGCGATTGCGCAAGTGTTTGCAGCGGATTGCTGTGGTTGTTGTGCCTCTGCGGGGTACGTCGATGCTGGGGTGTCCTTGGGGTACTACCACCACTACCCGTACCACCGCTTCCTCCACCTTGCCCAGCATTGTTAAGCATGAAGTTGTTTTGCTGTTGCTGCTGCTGATGCTGTTGTACATCCGTCGGTGTCGGTTGTCGACTGGCCGCTGTTTGCTGTTTGTTCGGCGATACAGCCATTCCGGCCAGTGGTGATGACATCTGGTCCACCATTTGCATCTGCTGCTTCTGCTGGCCCGATTGCGGTTGCTGACCACGATGAGGGGAAACCATCGTGTCGGGCATTCCGAGATTGTGCATTCCAATTCCGGCTCCCGCGTGGTGATGTTTACCGGCAGCGCCGATCGGCGTCGTCGTCTGCGGCGGTGTCGGCTGTTGATGGTATGCCGAATTGGCAAAGTTCGGTGGATACAGGCCGGCACCGGGCGATGGGAACGGAACCGGGACACTCGCGGGTGGAAATAGGGACACAGCGCCAGGATACTGCGGAGGTTGCTGTTGTTGGTGCTGACCCGAGTGCGGGTCGTTAGCGAATCCGTACGGCTGTTGCTGCTGCTGCTGTTGTTGTATTGCACTATTATTCGACGAAGCAGTGTTACCGTTGTTACCACCTGGTTGTGCGTTCTGAATGTCCATAAAGCTGTTCAGATCGTTTAGCTTATTGCGGTGACTACTATTGTTGCCCATTTGTTGCTGTTGCTGTTGCTGCTGCTTTTGAAGTAGCATATTCTCCTTCTCCTGCATCACGGCACATTCGTGCTGTTTCTTCTGCTGCTGTTGCTGTTGCTGTGGATCAAGAGAGTTCAAACTATCGTTGGTCTGCTGCGGATTCCATCCACCAGTGCGCCGTCCTTGATGCTGCTGTTGTGGCGAAGGATGCTGCTGTTGCAGATTGTCAAACATTGACATCATTGAGGTAGCTTCGTTCTGATTCGGTGGCATACCAACAACTCCGGCGCCACCAGCATTGCCACCAGCTCCAGGCGGGATTTTCATGCTCTGCATGAAGTCCAACCCTTGCATGAAGTGATGATGTTGCGGTTGATGTTGCTGTGGATGATGATGGTTCATTTCGTTGCCACCCGCGCCCATCTGCTGCTGTTGCTGCTGCTGCTGCATCGTGGGATGAATGTGGTTGGACATCGTCGCACTGCCATCGAACAGTCGCTTCTCTGCATCCATTGCATTGTTATTGATGTTGTTGTTGTTATTGTTATTATTCATGCTGTTGGCCTGGTTGTTGAGTAGCCGTGCCGCTTCCATGCAGTTCTGGGCCAGCTGAGCCGTCGGAACCGTGTTAGAACCGAGCAAGCCCGACGTCGGCGGAAGTCCGTGCATCAGCATCGGGGCGGAAGAGGTGGAGGACGACGCAGATGATGTTGGTGTGGCCGATGATGGCGGTACCCAGCGCTCGTCCGACGGTCTCGATGTAAGATGATCCAGATGGTCGTCTTTGGAGCTTTTCGTAACGTGCTGTGATTGTGGAATCGTAGCGACAGACGCCTGTTGCTGCTGTTGCGTTGCTTGTTGAGATGTGGCCGCAGTTTGCATGCCGGATGGAGTGAGCTGATCCAGTGAATCGGCGCCGTACTTCGAAAAGTTTAGCTGCTCTAACTGCCCACCGTCCGTCGTCGCCGTCGTCGTCGTCGTCGTTGTCGCCGTCGTCACGGGCAGATTGTTTGGAATGTCTGCTTTCGGTGCGCCGCTGTCGGTGACGGTGAAGTCCGGCAACTGTGGGGGCCACCGAGTTCGGTACCACCATCATGTCATCCTTCTTTCCACCATCGACAGAGCCCTTCGGGTCCGCGAGTGTCGGGCCAGTAGCATTACCGCCGGCATTGTTTGTACCATGATGCTTTTTGTACTTCTGGCGCAGCTTCTCGACCAAATTGAGCGTCTCGCGCTGCGTGTCTTCCTTGCAGTCCTCCATGAACGGGAAGTTGAGCGTCTGGTTGAGCTCGAAGGTATCGTCGGTGACGGAGCTATCTTGTGGGATGAGCAGATCGAAGATGGACGTTGGTTCGCCCGTACCTGAGCCGGAACTGCCCAGCAGACCCGCCGCCGTACCCCCGATGTCCCCATTGTTATCCTCTTTCATTAGCAAACCGTTATTCCCGGCAGCCGGCGTTGTCTGATCCGAACCAGCGCCAATGAAACCAACGCCACAAACATTCGTCGCATCGCCAAACGACGCCGTCGATCCACTGTTAGCTAGCTGAAGGGACGCGGCGGTGAATGGTTGTTGCATCATTGCCGTTGGCGAACCCGAAAGAAGGCTCTTCTTAAGAACTTCCACCTTCTCTAAATCTACGTTCTTTTCCATGGATGTGAGGTTTAAGTCATTGGCGGGTGTAATCGCCATATCACCAACATCGGAAGACATCGCGTTCTTTTGATCGGTTTCCTTCACCAGAGCCTTCTCCCCTTGAGCCAGTTTTGGAGCAGCATTTTCGCCGTCGGGAGCCAAAGCAGGTTTCAACGATTCACCCGTCTTGGCCGCCACTTCGTTGCTACCGTCTTCAATGACAACCACATCGTCATCGTTGGAGCGCGACGAGTCTTCCACCAGGGAAATGATTTCAATGTCCTTTTTCTTCTGCGCGGCGATATCTTCGAGATGCTTCTCTGCTGGAGTTGTCGATTTTCTGCCATCTTCCGTGCCTTCCTCTAGCTGTTTCTCTTCCCGTCTTGGAGACGATGAAACCTTGCTCGACGTCTTGCGTTTATCTGCCGAGTCTTCATCGGTTAACAACGATATCGAACTGTCACCTGACAGTTTGTCGCCTCCAGACACCGTGGGGGGTTCGGGTTTCAGCTCATCAACCTTGGTTACCTTCAAAGCAGGGCTCGTCGTTCCATCGCGTGCTTCCTGCGTCTCCGCCTGACCAGCGGCCAATTTGGGACTTTTCCGCTTACGCGCTGGATACTGCTGATCATCCGCTAGGGGTCGTTTCAACGGCGACGCGTCTTCTGATGCTGCTTCATCCGTAGACCGAACCGCTTCTTTGCTGACTTTACTCGGTTCACTTTCATCGGCTACCGACGAAGGTTTCCGTTCGATTGTTTTGGAAGACGGAGGTGGAGGTGTCATCGTCGATGGTGGTTTTTCCTGTTCAGCGACCTCGGTAGTGCTGCTGGTGCTCGGCTTGCGTCTGCCTCCACTAGCCCGGGTGTTTGTCACCGTGTCGGGTGAGAGAAGTGGAGTGACCGTCAATGACTTTCGTTTCTCCTCAAGGTCGCTGGCAGTTACAAACACCGACTGACGACGACCACGCTTGGCGGGTGTCGAGGAATTGTTACCGATGGGAGTGCTTGGTGCAGCCAATTCATTGGTAATGGCAGTTGCAGGTTGATAGGAGTTTCGTCGACTGGCGATTGACTTCGGAGTACCGCTAGCAGCCGGAGGACCGTCCGCATGCTTTCCACCTGCTGGTGAATTCTTGTCCTTGTTAGTAGCTTTTCCAGCAGAAGCTCCACCGACAGCTCGTGCGGAATTGTCCTTTCCTTTCGCAGCAATCGATTGCTTAGCGGTTGGATGATCTCCGCTGCTATCGTCCGCGTTGGCAGCTGTGGCAGTTGTTGACAATTTTCTCCCACTGGTAGCTCGTCCACCGGCCGTTGTGGATGGGGTCGTCGTAGGTGTAGGAATGCTTCCCTTCTTCGCCGCGGCTGCAGCGGCAGGGACACCCGAGGTAATCTGTGGCTGCTTCTTCGTAGTGGCATCTTCCTGTTTCGTGGAAACCGATTTCCTCCGGTTTCGGGCAGCAGCTGCTGCTGTGGGTTTGCTTGCCTGCGACGGTGCCTCTTCTTCCGCACTACTCGCGTTGCTACTGCTCGAATCGGAGTCACTGTCGGACGACGAGCCCGACGAGGATGACGACGAGGAAGAGCTGGACGACGCGGACATGGAACGTGCTGGACCCTTGTCAAGAAAGGGCAACTCTTCCTGCCGCGCCGTCGCCCGTGGTTGCTGCGCCTTCGCTGACGTTTGTCCTGTCTTAGCGGTAGCAGATGCCGTCTTCGAGCGGTTTATCGTGCCAGCGGCAGTCGCCGTGGCCTTCTTACCTTCCACCGGCGCTTCTTCCTCTTCGTCCTCATCTTCCTCTTCGTCACTGTCCGATCCAGAGCTGCTCGAGCTTGAACATGACGAAGAACTGCTTCCCGATGAGCTCGAACTGCTGGATGGGGTTGAATTGGCCGCCTTACGGTCTTCCTTGCTCCTGCTGGCCGCCTTGACCGACGCCGAACTGGCCCCCTTCGTCGGCGCCGTAACCACCGAAGCCACCTTTTCGTCGGGTAGAGGCGTCTCCCCGGCAGAAGGCTTCCCGAGTCCACTCTTGATGTGTTCAGCTGCCTTCTTTGCCGCCTGGCGCTGCGGGACGTAGGCGAAAACTTCCAGATGATTTTCGCGCTTCTGCTTCCCTGCTGGGCCCGATTCCTTGACTTTGCCCGCTTTCTCCACAGCCCCCTTCGTATCCTTCTCGCACTCTGGTGGCTCTGGAACGTCGTTAGAGCGATCTTTGGTCGTGGCGGATTTTTCTCGCTGCTTCTCGACCGTGGCGGGAGGATGTTCTTTGGATTTGCTACGACTTGCCGGGTCGATCTTCGCAACCGCCGCCGTTGGTTCAACACCTTCGACCGGCACAATTTCCTTTGCCTGCGAGGATGCCGATTGCCTACTCCTGCTGTTTCCGCCACTATTATTCGTACCCGCACTTGAACGCTTTCCGGTTGTCGCTTTCCCACTGGCCGCCGTCGGCTTCGGCTCCGTATCCTTTCGACTACGGTTCGCAGTTGCGTTGCTTACGACGGAGGATTTTTCCTTACTTGCTGCACTGGTTGCTAACGCTACGGCTGCATCGCCAGCTTGATCGACACCGAGCTCAACCTTTGCACTGCTTCCGTTGCTGCCCGTGCTAACACCGCTACTCGTGCTGCTAATCGACACACTGCCGCTGCTACTAGCACTACTGCTACTGCTGCTACTACTGCTACTACTGCTGCTGCTGCTACTGCTGCTGCTGGTGCTGCCCGCTTCGCGATCCTGAGGTTTTCGCCCGCTCGCACCGGCACTAATCAGTAGTCCTGCGCTGGCCGAGTTGTTGGAAGAAGCATTCGAGGAAGCCGCCGACGACGTTGCCGAAGCGAGCGCAGATGAGGTGGACCCCGAGGAAACGGTCACCGCCGAGCTGTTGACGACGCTCGTCACTGTGCTGCTGTTGTTGCTGGTTTTCATCAAATTTTCCGCCGCCTTTTTGGCCGCCTCGCGCTGCGGTACCACCATAAAGTCGGCCAAAAACTCCATCTTTTTCGAGGACGAGTTGATGCTGTTCACCGCTGCGCCCAGTTTGCTTTGATTGCTACTGCTCGTCGTGGTGTTGGTGTTGGCACCTATACTAGCACCGGTCGGTGGAGTGTTGCTATCGGCAGGTGTGTGTTTGTCTGCTGCCTGCTGCGATTGCCTTTTCTTGCCACCCTCTTTGGTGGTGCCTGCTTTGCCTGTCGAAGCAGCTGTCCGCCCTGGTGCCGTGGGCTCACCCGTCGTACGCTTGTGTGCCACGTCCATGGCTTGAACAGAGGACGAGGAAGAGGAGGTTAGGGAAACGGCTGTAGAGAGGGACGACTTGGACGCTGATACGGTCGATCCTGGTAGAGCGGATGACGGTGTTGCCACCGGTAAAACCATCGTAGGCGCTGCCGTCGTCGTCGTCGCCGTCGTCGTTGACACGGAAGTGGCGGAAACTCGTCCCGATTTCAATGGAGATTTTTGCTTCAATCGATCGGCCTCCTGCTGCAGGTTGAACTCCTTCATGGCGGCCTTTGTACGGAACGGATGCTGCTGCGAATCGCTAGCCGTGTGATCCGTCTTATCCCGATCCGTACTATCACTGTCGGAGTAGATGTCGGAAATCTTCTTAGCGCGAGCTGCACTACCTGCACCGACATTAGCACTGCCACCGCTAACTCCTCGACCACCGACTGCCCCAGCTGCCACGGAACTTCGCGTCGTCCCGCTATTGTGCATCAACTCGTCGCTATCGTTGGAATCATCGTCATCGTCGGTTAAATGCATCGCTCGCCTATCGTCCGCGAGCTCTCGTTCCATCTGGCGCAATGACTGGTTGCGGAAATCTTTCTTCGGATGCCGTTGTGCACCGGCCGTTGTCGCCGACACACTACCCTTAACGCCCGGACCAGAAGCTGCCACCGATGGTCGTAAACGCGACTCAACCATTTCCTCGTCACTCGAACTGTCGTCCACAGCACTCCGCCGTCGGTTGTTGGATTTCTCCGCTGAAGAACCGACATTAGTCCCCACAGTCGAACCAGCACCACCCGCCGACCCTTTCCGGCGCTTCCGTTCAACGGCCTTCGTTTGACGGGGTTTCTTCTTCGTGGCGTTCGTTTTCTCCAGCTCGTCCTCCTCGCCATCATCCAGCTCGGAGGCGGAACTGTTGCTCACACTCATGCGCCGCGCCGTTCCGTTGACGTACGGAGTGGTTGTTGGTGCCACACCCTGTGGCCGCTTCGAGGTGACGGGGAGCTGATTTTTGGTTCTTTGATTAGTGCTTGATTGTTGCTGCTGTCGCAAACCGTTCACATCCGACGACAGCTTGCTCTTGGCCTGCTGCGATGGTGGAAGATGCTGGTGCTCGTGGTTGTGAGTCTTTTTAACCCTGGCCGCCTTGGATGATACCTTGTAGCTGCTGCTACTGCTGCAGCTGCTGCTACTACTGCTGCTACTGCTGCTGCTGGAACCACTACTACTGCTGCCGCTACTACTCGCACTGCCATTGTGGCGCACCTTCGCACTAGCACTGGCGGAGGACGACGATGCCGCCTTGACCGTCGATTTCTTCCCACCAACCGTGGCGCCATCTTTGCGACTACCGGCGCCACTAATACCGCTACTGATATTGCTCCCGCTATTGCTACTATTTACACCGCCGACGATCCGATCCACCAGCTCGTCCAGCGTCAACACTGCACTGTCGGAATTACACGAGTAGAGTCTATCATATACCGTTGGGCCATGGTTGGCCTGCAGGATTGCTTCGAGCGAGACCGGATCGAGCTGGGGAACCGCGGTGGCACTCGTCGATCCCGTTCCACCGTTGCGCTGCTGCTGCTGGCTCACCATTGACGACAGCACGGTGACCTGCTTGTTGAACGTTTGCTCCCGCATCCGGAAGAACGAACGGCTCAGCTTCTCCCGCCTGCTGACCATGTAGCAGAGATTGCGAACCCGCTCGAGATCCTGCCGCAGGTGCACGAACTTCTTCATCTTCTCGATCTCCGCCTGCTCCTGGTTTTGTGCGTTCGGATCGACCTCGTCCGTCTTCGGAGGCAGCAGCGGCCGGTTGTGCGCCGCCTTCCGCTTCAGTATCCAGTAGTTGTAGATATACTGCACGGCCTCCGCGTCCACGTCCAGCAGTTGGTAGCTGATGTCTTTGAGACTGACGTGCTTGTCGAACTCGGCCTCGATCTCTTGCTGGCGAGCCGCACGCGCCTGATTGCGCTCCTCCGATGTCATGTCCTTGCGCTTGCGCCGCTTCATATCGCCGCCACCTCCGCCACTGCTCGATGGGCCGGCCTGTCCCGCACCGGATCCCCCCGCTCCCGTTCCAGATGGACCCGTCTCATCATCACTACCGCCCGAGACGGAGCCGGCATTGTTGGCCGAGTTCCTACCATTATCCCGTCGGCCCTTGTTCTCCCCGTGCTTTTGGCAGTACGAGCGCAGCTTGACGCCGTCCTCCGCGTGCTCGTCCTCGATGATGGCGCGCATCTCGAGCCCGTGCTGGAATGCGCACGTCACGTGGTACGCCGTCTTGCACGTTTTCACCGAACATTGTATGCAGGCACCGACACGTTCGCGACACAGGGCACACACCAGCGCCCATCGGCTCGTCGGGATGGCGGAGATCTTCGTGATTGGCTCCATCCGATCGACCGAACCGATGCTCACCTCCGGGATCCACAGAGCACAGGAAACGTGCGCCCACTTGTTCCCCGATCGGGTCGACTTCATTGCGCCACCCATATTCGGACACAACACGCACTTCGGCTTCTGCCCCATCGAGCATGTCCTACATAACCATTGACCTACAATAGGGTGGGAGGAAGGAGAGAAAAAATTAAGACGAAATGACGTGAGGTTAGTGCGCCTTCTCCATGCGGTAGTCTTCGGATTTTCTGTTTTCACCTTCCTACTTCATCGGAACCCTTAAAGCATTTTTTTACATAAATACGTCAAAACGTAAACGTATTTGAGAATGCCCTGTTCTTTTAACAGAAAGACGCCGCTTTAAACGGACCAACATCCTACTTACCAGATGGTATATTTGTTATTCCATAACAAGCTTGGTGAACGCAAATATTGCAATTATCACAGAAAACCATTTCATTCGCTTCCTCCGAATCCGGCGATCGGCACACGTCGCAGATGACATTCTCATCGTACTCGATGCCGAGCCCTTCCTCGGTTTTCATGATTGCCTGGATCTTATCCAAGCAGCGGCCCTGAATGAGAAAGAATGGTTAGTAACATGCGTTTGGCTTGCACAATTCGAACTCCATTCGGCGCATACCTCCAGCTCCTCTATCACCCTCTCGAACTGCTCGTCGGTCACAGGAACCAGGCCAGAAAGGTTGCGCTCGCCGTTCAGCACCTTCAGCCAGGCCGCGTCGCACTGATCCAGATCGTAGTAGCACACGTTCTCGGCGATGACCGGCGTGCTCGAGAGATAATGCTGGTCATGGGTGAAATTCTCATCCTTCGTTATTCGGATGTACTTATTTTTCGGTCTATTCGGAAACAAACAAAGCAGTAAAGATCAGCATCGGAACATACGAACTGTTTGAGGTGGACTAGGAATGCTTACAGCTTAAAATCTTGCCGCTTCTTAAAGTAGGTCTCCTGCAGTGTCGCTACGCATGGTTCCGGAAGCGAGTCCGGATTGACAGGCACCTGCACGCCACGCTCCCACTCCTGCTTCCACTGGTCCGCTATGACCCAGTAGTTTTCGGCCGCCAGTGGCTCCGAGTCCGGCAGTTTCATGGCACTGATAAGGTCTTTCCTGTAGGGCAAACGAAATAAAATGAATTAGTTAAACCTTGTTACAGCGGTCCTGGTGTTTGTCCGTTGGCCGCAATGCCTACCTAAACAGTTCTGCCGGTGCCTCCGGTGCGGTGCGATTGTAGATGCTGGACAGCTTGCAGTCGTTGACGGACCGCGGCTGCCAGTTTTTCGTCGGCGTCGTCGGTCCCCCACCGCTGCCACCGGACCCCGTCCCGGAGGTTCCGGCCCGTTCGGCTCCGTTCGACCCGAGCGAATCCTTATCATCGTCGACACCCGCTCCGCCCGCGCCGCCCGCCGACGACACGGGAGGCCGCCCCTTGCGTTTCTTGATCGGCGGCGGACCATCATTCTCGCCCCGATTGGTGCGCTTTTGGCTCTTCTGAGACATTTCCCTTCTTCCGTTGCAACACTCGCTGTTGCCGCGATTTGCTCCTCCGCTGGCGCAGTTAGTGGCGCGTTCGGGTCCGTGCTGTCCCGTTGCGCTTACACACAGGATGATGCGCTGGCCAGGACATGGGTACCAGCAGTAACATCACCATAACCGCCACCGCCACCACTATCACTACGGCTACTGCACACACACATACAGTCAGTGGTGGGTGACAAACAGATATTTATAAACAAATACTAAACGTATATAAAATTATTCGAACGTACACAACACACTGAACACGCTTCCTCTTCTTGCTACGCTTCTGCACACCACACCACCACCCTTTGGCCACCCTACCACCCACCACCAACACCTGCGCCGTGCACGCTAGGCTTTTCACTTCTCACGCAGTTGGGGCTGGTAATGGAGTGGGGTATGGTGGTGGACTATGGCGCTTGACGGGGCTCGAACTGAAGTCCTTGGGTCGGTGAGGTTCTTCCGCTACAAGCATTTAGCGCAACTTTTCTTCCACTTGTCAACGCCGTGCCGTGCCAGGTTTATGATTGTTTTGCTCAGTTTTTATGTTTACTTTTGCTGTTTGTCGATTTATTCGCACGTTCCTTGCACGCCGTTTTAGCGGTCCATGTGCTCTATTCGCTCTGTACAATCCCGTTACACTGTTAGCAGGCATCAGCATAGCATTCGGTGCGCTGCAGTACGTCCTGTAAAATTGAAACAGAAACCAATATTAGTTTACAAATCGAACTCAAAATTAAAAACCAAAACCGAAGATATAGGGAACTCAAATAAATCAAACGTCAACGATAGTCGCTTACGTAATTTGAATCTATCTCATATGAACGTGCCATAGTAGGCCGAGCCGGGTAAATAATCATTCATCGTCGAGCCAGCAACAGATATAATATCATTGTATGGTTAATATCATTTGCCAGGCATAAGTAAGGGATTCAACATAAAGTGACTTTCACAGTAGAAAATGAAACAGTATTTTCAAATGCTACATGTTTTTGAAAATAAAATGATTACTAAGTGAATCGTTTTATAGAACATTAATCCATTAAAAATAGGCCAAACAAAATTTCTCTAATGACTTCTTTGGCTCCAAATCTTCCCCTGCATAATGTATCCCAAAATTATCAACCAGTCACCGATTTTCACCAACTTCAAAATTGTGTCAAATGAAGCTGATTCGTAGGTGGCTATGTGAGTGTTTGGTTAACAAAAAAGCCTACATCTTCGCCACATTCCTGTGCACCTGATTGAAGGGAGATGATGTTTTCCTTCTCTGCAGCCGTGTGTATGTGTGTGTGTGTGTGCTTCCGTGTATCCTTCGCACAGTGTGTTTCAGTGTGTTGGTAGGCAAACATTCTATGCCCCAATAAGCACACGGAGCGCATCGGTGCGGCGGCACAGGAAAGGAAAGGACAGTAATGTCCTCATCCCTGGAATTCCTTTCTACTGCGCACCCTCGTCAGGAACCCTCCCGTGCTTACTTTGGCCAAAAAGAATCCTTCTGTGGCTCTAGGGGGTTCTCTTCCTCTCTCTGTCTGCTCCACTCGTGTTTTCCAACACCGGACACATGCGCACCACCGCCACATTTCGCGCTTCCTGTGGCAAATGGGGACCCCACCGTTTTACACTACAAACGCTGATATGCTGGTAGTGGTGGTGGTGCTTGTGGGAGTTGTACGGATTTATTTATGTTTTCAAAATGCGTGCTGTGCGAGAGCGAGTGAGCGAATGTTTCCCCCTGGGGGTAGGTTTTTTGGGCGGGAGGGATGATATCCGGAGGGATTTAGGATTAACCTGAGTCCTTTCCTGCCTTCGCAGAGAATGATGCAAGGCTTAAGAATGGCTCCTGGGGGGGTCGGACCAGCAATCATCAAGCTTATTCTGTACCCATCATGGGTCGCTTCCGGGCCAAAACTGTGCCTTAAAAAAGGGCGAGCTCGCTCTTTTTCGAACGTTCGCCTGTGTGTTTCCGGAACTTCTTTCGCCCTACACACATTTCTACATCGACAGCTTCGGTAGAGTGTCCCCATGTTTCTGAAATGTTTTAGCAAGGGTTAGCTTCCGTTTGAACCTCGTATGGGAGAAATAGTGGAACGAGCAACATGTAGTAGAAAGCGTAAAGTAAGAACATGAAACTTCGGCATTCAATCTGCAACGCCAGTTCTCGAACGCTGTGTTTTTCAAACCAAACCTTTAATGCGGGTCGATCCTGTCCCATCAGGCCCCTTCGTTTTCCAAGCATTTTGCATCTTACAACATGTCCCACAGATGTGTTTGATTATCTCCATCCCCCCTTTTTCGGGCTTTTAAACATCACCATTCGCTCTTCATTCAATAATTGTCAACGTTTTTAAGAATTTTTACTCTGCCTTTACCTACGGTGGTGATTTACTCCTTTTTTAAGGAGTTTTAATAATTGACAATCCTCTTCACCTCACGCAGCCAGAATGTGAAAGGGGGTGTATATGTGGCCACGCACCATTTGCTCCACGCCACGACCACTAGAAGGAAGTGGAAACACATATTCTCCACCCCCGTGTCATCCTTTCCTGCTCCCCCAACATCATTTTCATCCCTTTCACTTCCGCTTCTAACAACATTGGACCCGCGCTTCGCGGCCAACATTCCATTCCATTGCAGACAACATGCAGAAGAGCTGGCTTGCGAACGGAAAGATGCAGAGAAACCCAAATCGGAAACTGCGAGAGCGAGAGAAAGTGGTGTCTCGCGAGGAGGCATCGCGAGAGATTTATCGCAGCACGGCGGACGATTGTTTTATTGTGCTGCTCTCTCATTATCGACCCGCGGAACGTTGACGACATGTCGCGGGGCCAAGACGATGAAGATCCACCACCACGCTCATCTTCTTTACCTTGGGGTCCCCCCGCCTCGCCTTTACTCTCTGCTGCTAGCGTCTGCTTGCCTTCTGCCCGATCGACGAGAGGCAAAGTTCTCCGAATCGGTGGGATATTCCCGGCGGCACCGAAAGAACACAATCTCTTCAGCCAGAAATGTTCGGCAAAGCCGGCCATGGCAACAGGAGACGAGACTTTGCAAGACACGGGACGCCGCCCGACGGCGTGTATAACTGTTAAAAATAATAAAAACCCAAGCTACGCGCCATATGCATCGGCCGGAGGGTACAAGAGTCCCGTTTTTTTACACCACAAAGATGTTTTTCCGTGGGAATTCCAGCCACTACGGGAAGATTTTTTTTGGAGCAGCTTCATTCATCCGTATAGTTGCCTTCGAGTGTACTTGGTCTCCAATAAGATTAGATTTGAATAATATGTATCAAGGAATTTAAGGCAACATATCGATTACTTCCGAGGCTAAAACAAAGCCTTAACAAAGTCGATAGTATATACAATAAGCCAAAAAATAACATACCATACCATACTATGTTGTATTAAAATATTGTCCATACAAACGGTCAAATCTACAATTGTCGCTCCACCCGTAGATAGAATGAATGATTTCACAATCCTCTTTAATCATTGATTCGTCGCAGCGTTCGATGCTCCATTCTCCTTTCGAACCAACCACCATCTGGAGACGCCACCCGTGGTCGTGGTTTTCGATGCGTGTTTCTGAGGGTTTTCTCCCTTTAAAAGAAACCAAAACCAACGGCCCTATCGATGCTGACGGTTGCGTTCTATCGTCGTTCGCTTTTCCGGCAACAAATAGCTTAGGCGCGCGTATACTTTGCCGTCATAAAAATACTAACATACTCTAAGCGACCATCACACGCATACGAAAACTGCATCTATTTTCTCCGCCAGTAGTAAAACCGTGCGTCGTGGAACGCGCTCTTCTCGCCATGCTGGAAGGTGTTGCTTTGTTATTCAGTCATCGACAGCGTCTGGTTTTCTTCGCGCCAAGTGTTTCCTCGCGCAATACTTAGACCAAAAGCGCGCTTGTCAAAACGCTGTAGCTGCTTTGATCCCTCTGCTCCTCTTTGTCTTGCTCATGAATTGTCTGCATTACATTTTGCAGCAAAAGTCTAACGCTCGTTGAAGACACCGGAAGAAACGAAACAAGTAGGTTATCATAGCAATCGTTTTTTTCATCCTGGCTCATCATTATGCACACACCCAGATGATGCATTTTCAAAATCATTAAATAAGATTTGCATAAGCAAACTTGCCAAAATACTCAGGGAGTTGTATGCATTTCATCATTTAATACTTCACATCCACTCGTAGCTGTCGTGATCTTACCGAAAAGGAACGGTACGAGGTCGTTTAACCGGACCTTGGCGGCTATGGCAAGTGTGACTTTATAACAACAACAACAACAAAAACCTCCCCACGGTTTAACCCATACCATTCCAGCGAGACGGCGATTGCCATCAATGGACTACGACGACGGGTGGACAGTCGTCTAGCTAAGAGGCGGCTCGGCAGCAATTGAATATTTATTTCCAGCTTCGTTCCAACATCTGGAAAGAGCGCAATATTCGATCACCAACACGATCGCCGGTATGTTGAACCCGAGCGTTATGGAGCAACATATAGGCAAAAGGGGAACAACAGAAGTAACTGTTTGTGGATGTCAATTTTATTGTCAACCATGTTTATGGATGCTTAGTCTACAATTACAACAAAGAGGGGACGGTAAACGAAGCGTAATCGCTAGAATATTCGTGTATTTCCCTTGCTCATCTCTTGAAAAGAATTTAGGCTTTCATATCCTATAACCGCATGCGTAATCTTGTCAAAAAACTTTAATCGATTATTTTAAGAAATTCTGTGGTTATTTAGCGTAGTTTGTGTAGTTCAAAGAATAAACAACAAAATTATAGCCATGGCTTTGAAAAAATACTGCAATTTTTTACCACATTTTGCTTGCGAACCCTCGACACCATATGATGCAAAACATAAACAAAGCGCAGATTACGCTTGGGCCGAATATTTACGATACACGAGAGACCAGTGTAATTCACGATTACACTAGCGAATACGCTTCGTTTACTGTGCCCTTAAAAATCTCGTCGCCTGTTTCAAAATGAACGTTACTTACTTCTTAAGTTTTGACTAAAAATGTGAGCTCTTAAAAACACATCTATTACATATTTTAGCTTTTTTTTTGTGTGGAGTTTTGTGTACACCAAAAACTCAACCAATACTGAACCGTCGATTCTGAAACTTTCCACACATTAAGTTTAAGCACTGCAGATGTTGTTGAAGGTTTGTTTGATTCCTGGTTTCTAATAAAATCACCTAAATTTTGCAAATTCTACACTGCGTAACAAAAAAGCAAAAAAACCTTTATTTGTCTTGTTATTTATATTTTTTATCACGAGTTTACAATTTTCGAAAATACATCCAGAACACGAAATTTCGCCACTTGGTATCCAAGATCGATTGTGAAAGTATTATTAGTACACAAGAAAAACTTTATTGCCAATAATACTTTCGTTTTCACTCAGATCCATCCATACATCAGAATGTATGGAAGAAGGCAAACTCGACCGGGGCAAAAAACTCCCGACAAAAGAGAAGAGACAGATCATCGCCAGACGGACGCCTCAGCACAGGGAAGATTGCAAAGCGAAACCCCCTTGAAACAAAAAAGTGCATCTGCAGCGAGAAACTTCCGAGGATACATGAAATTCGCTCCTCTTCTGTCTCGCCACCATCATCATCGTCTCCATTTACTGCCGCGAAGATGATGTCCTCAACCCTTTTTTTTCAAACTAGAAGTGATGCATTTTATAGAATCGCATCAGACTGAACCAAACAACAACCAGCCAACCCATTCCCTCCATGCCTCCCTTCTGCACCTTGCGTACTAAACGACGCACGCGAGGTCGATACACACGGCATGATGGTATCGACGAATATGGGATGGTTGTTGGTGGAGATGCCTTTAGGATGCAAACGCGCGCGCCACCACTTCTCGCGGGCACGCCGCTTGACTACAGAACGTGTGTGTTTGTCATCTCCATCTTTACATCTCGGTGGCGCCTCGCATTCGATACTTTTTTTACCCTGAGCAAATGATCAAATAAGACAGGAAATCCAGGTAGCCGCGAATTTCAACAGAGTATGGTTTAACTGGTCGCAAAATGCAACAACACGTAGTTGTTTATTTAAAATGCCCTGAAAATGGAAGTTTGTAAGGACAAAAAAATAACAATAGTACATCATTGAGAGAGTTTTGTTCCGATGAAAAGTAGCAATAGCAACATCAGATCAGCAGATCAGCAGCATCACCGTCACAATTTATCCACACCGCCACGAACATATTTCCACACACCGCGTAGCAACATAACACGAGCATCGATGCAAACTCCTTCTCTCCCTCTCTCCCTCTCTTGTTCGTTTTTTCTCTGCTTCTCTCGCTCTCTCCCGTGTATCATTTACACACCTTCTTGGAAGCATTGTAATATTGTTGCTCTTTTTATTATTTACGAACGACGAACTGGTACAGAGCACCACGCATACACGCACATTGTTGATGCCACTAGTAAAAAAGATTTATACACTGTATATTTCTATTGGATTTTCCATCGTGGCATATTTTTTAGCACAATGTTACTCAGATTTTCATTCGCGGGTAGATTTGAATTTGATTGATTATTTCCAAAGAGGAAGGTGCTTTCCGCAACGGGTGATACCTTTCGCATGCACCTACACACGCACATCATTCATTGATTCTCTTGCACACGGACTTTGCTCAAAAGAGAGATGAAACTCTCGCCCGATCTCTCGAAGATGTCGTACATTCCTGGTACATTTCCCGTATTATTTCTCACCACACGATAGTGCTTCACCTTCTCGCACGCGGGCTTTCGTCTGCTCTCGTTCGCACACGTGCACGGCGCGCACGCCTAACCACACCAACACACACGGACCTGCGCGTACAACAAGCATTGGAAATGCTGCTTCCTTCGTAATAGGAGGCGCTTTTCAAACGCTCTTATCCAGCGCGACGCATTAATCACAATCAGATCCGATGCCTCTGTTCTTCGAGCTGCTCCCATCGTATCCGTCTTCATCACTCGGACGGCGATGCGCCCCATGCACACCACATCACACGCACTCACTGCCTTCGCCATCCTTCCATCGATCCGCTCTCCGCGAAGCGACATCGACGACGGAGCGAAGACATTTTTCTTCTCCTCTTGTTTCTCCACTTTTCTTCGCCGTCCACACTTTTCGCCGTCTTTTCTTTCGCTATCCTTACGGGGCGCACGACAACCGTTGGTCCGAAATTGTTGACGGTGAGAAGGTTGAGGAGTAGGCTTCGAAGAAAAAATACTGCTACCAACATGCCGTTTTGTTTTTGGTGGGATGCATTTCTGCTGCTTGCTGTCAGTCCCCTCGCTGCATTTTGATTTTTTGCTTTTCTCATAATACTCACTTAATCCGCTATATTTGCATACAGTTTTGCTACCTTTCGATAAATATAAAATGAAAACGGTGGAAGCGAGAGGGAGAGAATAAGGGCTAGGGAAGGAGTGAGCGAGAGAGAGCGGATGCGAGAATTTTGTTTGACACTTTTGTTGACGCACTTTTCACTTCCCCCGTCGCGCTGCCACCCCTCATCTGCTGCGACCATTGGTCGCGGTCGATCGGGCGGAAGCTGGTGAAATACACCCGCACACATACACACACACAAACGCACATCCATTGCAGTCACCAACACCTTCCACCCCGCCAATAACACCAATGATCCTTCCGCAGGACTTTTCCTCTTTACTGAAGATTCTTGCCTTCAAATTTCAGCACACTTGCATTTCCCATTTTCCCTTCGCGCACAAAGGACGCCAGGGGTTTTTCTCCACTAGACCACACAGAAAGCTTTTTTTACCAATCACTTGCAACTCCGCAGAAATTGATCACTCACAGGACCGACCACCCCATTGTACGCACACTTACAGCGACTCGGTTACGGGGGAGAAGAGAAAGAAAATATTCCACTCCTAGCCACCCCCAAGAGCAATCTTCCTTCCTTCGTCTCCTTCCGCCAACCCCACGAAAGGAAACGCACGACGCAAGGAATCCCCAAAATCCTCCTCCAGAACACCCGATGGCCATTTCCTTATGCACTACTTCTCCACTCGCTCCACCTGACCTGCTGATGAGGTTGCTATTGCTATTGTTGGTAGCTGCGAGCAGTTGGTTTCGCGTGAGTCTAAGGAGGCCAGGGGAGCCACGGGTGTTGACGATGACGACGATGACGATGAATCTGCTTCTGCTGCTATTGCTATTGCTATTGGCTGCATTAATCAAAGACAGATTTTCCATTGCAGTCCATTGTACCCTTTTGCAGCGAAGGAAAACTTTCGGTCGGCAATCGTTTTTTCGCAACGTACCGCGATTCGCACTTGCAGTAGCGCTTAGCATTGATACCGAGAAAAAGTTGCACTACACCACCATCATCATCAGCCTCTACTGTGTGGTCCGTCGTAAAAGAGTAAACAACAATTGTGACTGACCCGCCATTGTTTTCACTCATTTTTAACCAAGGCACACTGCAAACGCTATGGCATTTGACACCATCCACCTACCGACGCACTAGCACTTCTTTTCGTACGTACCATTTTCGATTTGCAGCGAATTAGACGCGTTTAATTCTGAAAAATCTACACGCCAAGACACAGCCGCCATTATAATTTTCCATCTTTTTCTTTGCTTTGCCACGGTTCTTCCAACGTGGGCTGTGCCCCGGTGGCTTACCTATGCCTACAAGACACTCGAAAATGCAGCATATCTCCTGTGTAAGCATCTTGAAAAGCACATATCTTGAGCCTAAGTATCTTGTTCTACAGCACGACTGTCACCAACATTTTCACAGCATCGCTGTTTCATACACGGATATCACTTACCCTTTAAAAAAAGCCCCTGTTAAAACCACGAAAAACACTCACATCTTCTCAATCCTTCGCTTGCTTGCGTCACTAACACATTCGCACACCTCGTGTCATTTTTCAAGTTTTGATTTCTAACTGGCTGCGCACACACTGTGTGCCTAACGCAGCCTTAATGCTATTTTATCAAAAACAAGTGAATTTTGTTGCAAAATAACACTTTTCCAAGTAGAAATGCAAGATTGGGCATCCTAAGTAGAGACTAAAATTATATGAAATGTAATCATTTAAAATAATCCATATTTTCAATAACAAATGTGGTCGTGAAGAATATAAACATACCGCTCTTCTCATTCAAACCTCCCAACTATTTCAGATAATACATAAAAGTCAACCATTTGCATCGCTTCTTTAAGTTCCCATACGTACCTATGATGTTTTCAATCTTTCGGTTTTGTTAATTGCTGTTTATGCATACTTCTATGTAGCACCGATGAGGTTGACGATATTCGGCTCATATCCAATGTTCAGTTGCAGCTACAGTTAAAGGACACGAACGTATGTCTTCACTCTGCGCCACTTCATACACTTTTGACCACCAGGCAGTTTTATCAAGCATTTAGCTGAATGTTTAACAACATACGATGTTATTGTTCACTAAAGGAATCGTTCCCGTTAGTGTTTAACATGAAAGTTGTGCCTGGCTGTATCAGTCCACAGTATCAATCGACTTTCTGGACGCTTTTGTCTATAACTTTCATCTTCTTCACGAATGTAGTATGCAGCGTTTGTGCAATTCCTTGTTTGATATTGGGCAAATCCTACTCGTCCGCCTTCTATCCCACACCAGAGCTGGAAAACCTCATCTTTGATGATTGCTTCTTGCGTATTTGATACATAAGTGTTCAATAGCGTTCGAACATCGTTTACAACTGCTCTGCAATGGATTGTACAATACGATATTCTCTAGAAATACAATCCAAACATAGTGGTATACCAGTGGTTAAACGATATGCACAGATTTCCCGATGTACTTCTTATGTTGTTGTGTCTTGTCAAATGCAATAGATGCATGTATCCTTTGCTTCCACATCAAACAACGGAACGGCGCTTTCAGCTCAATGGTACTGCTAACGATAATGGCGATGAATTTGTTAGTTGAATACCGATGCCATTTCTGTCCGAGCTTTAGTTACTTTTCCAAACAAACGTGGAAATCACTGATTTCGTCCTTCGTCCTGGTGGGTTTCGATACTGCCGCTGATGCTGCAAATGTCGCAGTGAAACTACTTCACAAGCTTTTCTGTACGCCTGTTATCGACTGCCCAACTGCATAGACGTACGTTTAGCGCTGTTTTCACCGAGTATGAATGATTGCCGATGGGATCAACTCGGTGGCTAAGCGTTAAATAGCCAAATTTTCCCATTTATTGCACAGTAACAACGTTCGACCGAAATTTTCATCTCCCGTTTACTGTGGATTGACGGCTCTTGGGGAGTTTTTCCGTTGGAATAGTGATGGTCCTAGTTGGAACTAGTGATGAGAAAATCAAATCTTTGAAGGGATTCGAGTCTTTCGATTCATGTTCATGGGCCATAGTGTACAGTTTTGTCTCTATAACACAGTTAGTTTTCACATAAACTAGAACAGATAGAAAAATCTTTTGCTGCACAAAGTTATGTGCCTTGAAAATACCTTTCATTTAAGGTGTGAAAATCGGTTAAGCCATCGTAAAGTTATTGAAAAATGTGCTATTTTAGCTTAAAGGTTATGGTTTCTGTATATCATCCACATGTTTAATTCAAAACTAAGAATTACGGAAGAGTCTTTGTTCAATCAAGTTGTTTGTCTTCAAAAGACCTCTCAATTCAATTGCTAAAATTGGCCAAGACACTAAAGAGTTATTGGAAAATTAGCCATTTCAGCCATTATTTCATGTTGTAACCAAGGTTTTTGCAGCTTATCAAATAGGACTCAAATCTTTAGAATCCCTCTAGGCATCACTCTTCGAGTCATTTGAATCCCGATTCTGCCAACACTATCTCCTCAGGAGGAGACGTTTGTCAAACGGTGTGCGGAAAATTCAGAAACAAAAGAAGTAAAACTTCCCGAAGTCGGAAGAACATTTTCATTTAAACAAAAAAAAGTGTGTTGTTCGACCATTAAAGATAATTTCGGGTTTTCCCGAGGGCTAAGCCTACTTTCCTACCGTAGTTCAGAGAGGCGTTAGGAGTTAATTTTCCCAGAACCACTTTTCGGACCGTCACGTCCGAAATAGGTTACGGTGGTAGATCGAAGGGAGGAATTCGTAGGCGTACCGTATCTTGTTCGGTGGCACGGAAAATCATACTCGCGTATGGTTGTACGAGGCAAAACGTAACATTTGAGAGTGTACAGTCGCCGTCGTGGATAGGTTACATTTAATTTATCATCGATACCTCGATCGGGTGTGCGGTCTGGTGAAGCGCTTCGCGATGGAGCTTCAGCTGCAGCGGAAGCAGGGCACACCAGCCTCGGGGACACTGCAGCAGCGTGGCAACGACAGTGCGGCAGGCAACGGGACGGCCAGTGCCAGTTCCGCCAACGGTGCAATCGGCAAGAATGATAGCTACGACAGTTCGCACAGCAGCAGCAACACGGAGGACACTACCGAGACGGACGACCGCCGGAGGAAGATGATGAAAAATAGAGCCAGGTAAGAGGGGACAGAAAATTGAATCGTTCGATTCCACCCAGTTCCCCAGTAGGGGGTGGCTCCCATACCCTAGGGTAACATTTTCGCTTAGTAATAGCAAGTAACAGAATCTTCGGTAGAGGACGGATAGATAAACACTATGCACTTCCCAGCAGCGTGGAAAGGACAGAGAATTAGTAAAAACGAAGAAAAGTAGCACACAAAGGACAAAGCGTTGCAACGCTTCTTCTGTGTGCGTATGCTACGGTGCACTACGATATGGGGGTTGAAGTGCATAGACGATGAAAGTGCATGGTGTTGTTGTGTGTAGCAAAACTGCGCGCAAGGAGCCCGCGAGGCTGCCCGACGTTATCCTGGCTGACACAGACGCAGACCGTCCAGACGACGCTTGTCTCAGTCACGCCACCTTACCTCCCAGCCCAGCAGTACTCCGTCCGTCGTGGCCTGCCCGACCGTTGCAGTCTCCCACCACCCTTTCGGCTGTGGTATGCCACACGTACAATCCCACTAGTTTACTGGGAGACTGGGTTTCTTTGTGTGCTAGGTCAGGGTTTGATCTGCTTTATATTTTTACTTCTGTTCTGTCTGCCACCGGACAGACGCTGTCGTGCCTGTCCCCCCACCCAGGTCCCCTTACCATGTGTTCACGTTCCCTCGGATACGTGTCTGCTCCAATCAGCCTTCCAGTCTCCCAGTATCACTTTTTCTTAGTCAGCACGCGCGTTCCAGACGATGAAAAGTTTGCTACTCCTGTGCTTTGCGTTGAAGTGAGTAAATGCATCTCAGTAAGCCTTTTCGCAGCAGTAGGCCATTGTTGTTTGATGATCGTGTGTAGCAAGAAAATAAGAGTCCAAGTAGCGTGTGTAAATTGATAGAAGAATTAAATTTCCTTTTGTAAAAATTAGTAAGACAAACACAATTAATCGTTGCAGAAATAATAGACTCATGCAGCAGCAACATCAAGCCCAACAGAACACCACCGATAGTGCGAAGGTCGCCGCGGGAAAGAAGCTGGCCGATGGCGAACGTATTACGCTGATCGTGGACAACACGACGTTCTCGGTGAACGTGTCGATGCTGACGGCGCAACCACAGACCATGCTGGGCCGCATGTTCGGTTCCGGGCTTGAATTTACGCATCCGAATGAACGGGGCGAGTACGAGGTAGCGGATGGCATCTCGCACACCGTCTTCCGGGCCATCCTCGAGTACTACCTGTCCGGGGTGATACGCTGTCCGCCAACCGTCTCGGTGCAGGAGCTACGTGAGGCGTGTGATTATCTGCTGATTCCGTTCAACGCCGATACGATCCGGTGTCAGAATCTGCGTGGCCTGTTGCACGAGCTGTCGAACGAGGGAGCAAGCATTCAGTTCGAGGCGTTCCTGGAATCGCTGATACTGCCACTGATGGTGGATGCAGCTCGGCAAGGCCATCGCGAGTGTCACATTGTAGTTCTCTCGGAAGGTAGGGTTTTTTTTCCTCTGCATGATAGACTTGATTACTAATGAAACCCGCCCATATGTACGCAGATGATATCATCGACTGGGACGCTGAGTACCCGCCGCAGATGGGCGAAGAAGACTGCCAAACGGTGGCCAACACGGCCATGTATCGGTTTTTCAAGTACATCGAAAACCGTGACGTCGCAAAGCAGGTGCTGAAGGACAGGGGACTGAAAAAGATCCGGCTCGGCATCGAGGGCTACCCAACGTACAAGGAAAAGATAAAACGTCGCCCTAGTGGCCGCATGGAAGTGATCTACAACTATCTGCAGCGCCCGTTCATTCACATGTCGTGGGAAAAGGAGGAAGCGAAGAGTCGCCACGTGGACTTCCAGTGTGTAAAGTCCAAATCGGTGACGAATCTGGCGGAGGCAACCGCTGACCCGGCCCTGGAACTCGATTCGGGTAGGTTACGTTTGCGCAATGCGCAACGGCTCGCGGCGCCTAAAGTCATTCGTTACTAACGCATTCTTACCCCATTTTCCAGCAGGGAATCCGCTTCCTCAGCGGCACTTTGAAATATCGCACGAACCAGACGCGGAACCCTTCATGCGGAACCCGGACGCTCTGCTCGACGGTGAAGAAGGAGCGATCGGTGGACTGGCGAACGCGGACGAAATCGGCAATCTTGGTCCCGAGGAGCCACAGTAAAGCGGAGGGGAAAGCATGCACGGGCAAACAAAAACAACAATGCACGCATAGTTAGAGGAGCAGGTTGTAGCTTTTCGTCGCTTCCGTCCTTCCGTTATGACGGTACATTTCGTCTGGCCTGTCGTCAGGCGTGTTCTCCATATACAGTCCTACCCTTCCTTTCTGCGCCCAAAAACCACAATGAGATTGATCGATGAACAAGCGTACTACTCCTCGCCGAAATGGTGATATAGCTAAAGGGAAACAATGGAAGTGATAGTGAAATGAATTGATCCTCGTACAACATTTCAAGCCCCAAACTCCTCTACACCTTTCTCAAGGTTTCTAAGCAAACGTAAATGAGATTCTTAAAAAACAAAGTCCGTGTGGTGTTCAATGAATGGTTCTTATTAGTCGTGCGAATGTTGAAAAAGGTACTTTTTGTGTTGTTTCCTTGTTTTCTGTCCGAGTGTGTGGGTTGGTGCTGTTTGCCCTCGAAGCAAGACGAAAACGGCACTCAAAGAAACTATAATTACCGTTCTTTTCGTTTTTTTTTGCGGATAACTATTTCCCTCCTCTTAATGTGATCAACAGGTTACTGACGTTCTGTTTTACAATTTTTATTTCTTTCAATATTTTCATTTTTGTGTGCTTTAGATGTGTACATATGACTAGTTTACTCCATTTTTCATCTCTGCATACTCGTAACATGTGCTAAATAATATCGTAATGTTTTTGTTTCCTTTTTTATTGATTTACTCACATATTTCGCGATTTCACTACTACTCCTCGTGTTTATACACTGACATAATGTTCGTTTTGTTTTTAAATCTGTTTTCTTGAGTTTAGTTGTCCATTCTTTTTTTTGTACGAGCATTCTCTTTTAAGTATAAACGAATTAAACTTTTTTATACCATGCGAAAATAAATAAGATATATTGAGCCTTTAAATGACGATGTAACAAGTTTTGTGTCTTTTTCCCTGACTGGGTAGGAAATGTTGTATGTTCCAGTTTAATCAACCCCCCCTTTCGTAGTCAATGATGAACCATTAACAAAATTTGGATATTATTCTGCGTTTTTCGGAAGCGGCGTATCCAGCAAAGGATTTTTTTCCAACTAATTGAGTTTATTGATTTTTGTTGGTCAAATGCTTAACATTATTACTTTTCTAGCACTTTTTTCAGTTTGTGCTTTCGATTTGTTTCTCTTTTAATACAATTTTCCTGAAAAACATACAATTTTGAAATCGAATCGAATTATTTATATTTGGTACATCACTTCTTCAAGGGACCTATGTGTCTTAAAACCCTTAGATTCTACCCCATTTCCCATATAATTTAACACTAGATTGGCAACCAAACAAATAAACCAACACTGGGCACGTGCATACCACGTCATGAGAGCCCCGGAATCACAGTGCGTTGTTCTCCCATCCGAACGACCGTTCGATGGCCATCTTCCATTTGCTGTACCGCATGTCCCGTTCGTCTTCGCTAATCTGTGGCTTAAACGCAGTGCAGCTACTTTCGATGCTCACATTTTCGATGTCCCACTTGCCGACGGCTCGTCCGGCAACCATAGCCGCTCCCTGGAGTAGGAAAAAAAAGCTGATGAGTCAAAATCGTCATTTGACTTCCTTCGTAGTATTTTACCAGTGCAGTTGTCTCAACAAACGTCGGCTTCAATACGTCCAGTCCAATGAGATCCGCCTGCCACTGCATCATGGACGCATTGACCGTCATTCCGCCGTCTACCTTCAGCTTCTGTAGTGGCGTCCCGCAGTCATTATTCATTGCGTCGAGGATGTCACGCACTTGAAAGCAGATGGCTTCAAGCGCCGCCCGCACAATGTGCCCACGCTGGGTGTCCTCCGTTATGCCACAGATTACACCACGAGCGTCCTGATTCCAGTACGGTGCATACAGCCCACTGAATGCCGGCACAAAATATACGTCCCCGTTGTTTTCTACCGTATGTGCAAGAACTTCCGACTCGCTAGCGCTAGCGAGCAGGTTAACGTTGTCTCGCAGCCACCCTAGGGCAGCCCCAGCGACGGCGACGGAACCCTCCAAGGCGTAGACGGGTTGTGCGTCCGGGCCCATCTGGTACGCGACGGTGGTGATGAGTCCGTGCGACGAATCGATCATAGCCGTACCGGTGTTGTACAGCAGGAAGCACCCGGTTCCGTACGTCGCTTTTGCTCGGCCCCTCGTTAGACACTCTTGGCCAACGAGTGCCGACTGTTGATCTCCAAGGCATCCGGAAAGAGGAATTCCTTGTAGTGGTTTGAATTTGATCAGTCCGTACACTTCCGAACTGGATCGAATTTCGGGCAGTATCTCCAGCGGCACGTCGAAGAACTTTCCCAGGGTTTTATCATACTGGAGTGTCTCGATGTTCATCAGCATTGTACGGGAGGCGTTCGAAACGTCCGTTACGTGGACACCGCCCTCCGAGCCACCGGTAAGGTTCCAAATCAACCAGGTGTCGACCGTACCGAACAGACAGTTTCCATTGCGAATCGCAGCCTTCACCTTCGGCACGTTGTCGATGAGCCAGCGGAGCTTAACGGCGGAAAAGTACGGCGACAGGGGCAACCCACACAGTGGCTTTAGGTAGTTTTTGTTTTTCGTCTTGTTCGGCACCGTCTCGAGCAGCTGCTCGACGGTGGACGAGGTACGCATGTCGAGCCACACGATGGCATTATATAATGGTTCACCCGTCGTTCGGTCCCACACGATGGTCGTCTCGCGCTGGTTTGTCACACCAACGGCTACAATGTCCGTCGACGGGTTGCCACCAAGTTCGACAAGTTTCTCCAACGTCCGCTCGATGCACTCGTGCACGACGGCAAGGATTTCATTCGGATCCTGCTCGACCCAGCCCTCCTGGGGATAACTCTGACGGAGCTCTTTCTGGTGGAAGCACACCACTTCGGCCGTTTCGGCGCGGAACAGTAGGAACCGGGCGGAACTGGTACCCTCGTCGATGGATCCGACAAGATCGCCAAACTTTTTTGCAGCTCCAGACGCCATGGTCGTGCCAAGCTAGACTTCCTCACTGCAAAGTACAAAGTTCACCGTCCGAATGAATTGTTGTCGCAGCCTTCGATTGGTGTTGCGCTAAGCCGATGACAAAATAACAAACTTAATCTTAAGTCGATCCGATCGGTACTGGACGCGAAATAGAAGAGGCCGGTCTACCTCGTTGATGTTATCTTATCGGCGAACCTTATCGAACCTCCGCAATCATCCTGCTTATAATTCCGAAGGTAAATATGGGCGCTCTCGTTCAGTGTGACCCGTTAATAAATTACTCCGCGTAGTTATGGCGCTGAGTCGTATGAAGGTCGTAAAAGTTGCTATTAGCCTCCGCTACGCGATATAATGCAGCATCAAAGTAAGTCGTAGAAATTACGATAAAACTGCGTGAAAACGTTTAGATCGGGAGTTTTAATTCGTTCCGGTATGTTTACTTTCTATGAAGCTGTCATGTGTCATCCACTATTTTTGTTTGTTTTCCTTTGATCAGCTGTGATTGCTCTAGATGTATTTTAAATCGAATTGAAATTTTAAAATTTTTGTAAAGTAATAATCCCGTTCAACGACAATGCCGTAGTTTAAACAGATTGCTAGTGTATATTTTACAATTTATTCATGTTTTTCACTGCACAACATAGTGACTACAATAAATGACATGCCAAACATTTAAATACACAAACATCGTTACATCCACTCGTCGTTAAAGATGTAAAGTTACGAATATGTTACAATAAAATTTTCACCTACCTCAACTACAACTATCAACTAGGGCCTAGTACATTACTCCCTAGTAACATTTTGGCTCCAGAAAAAAGTCTTCCTTGTACTATATTGTACGGAGAAAACAGTACAATCATTGTGTATATATCATTTACTTTTCTTAGTTTCAAACCAGCATAAGGAGAGGAATTTTAATTGATGTCAGCTATCGCTTAAGTACAAAAAGTATCTACAAAAAAAGATGACACTTTGAATTGAAGGTAGCTTCAAAAAAATATGCAACAAACTTATACCAGGAGATCTGTACAGTATTTGAAAATCTAGCTGTAAGCATTAAACAATACCTAAATGACAATTAAAGCATCTGATATGAACTTTGGAAATGTACTCTTCGTCATAAAATTATTGGTTAAAGCACCAACAGTTTATAGTTCCTTGTGAGATCAGTTCGGTTTTGTTTAGGATGCTGCCACGGAGTTTCCGATGGCGAGTGCTTTTTTGCTTATTTTTTGGTTTATGAATCTAGAGTATAGCGAGCCACCCGGGTTGCGCCTGTTTGGTCCACGCGGGATGTGATAGGTGAGCTGAAATTGGCATATGAATAGTCATTGTTGGGTTATTCAGTTTCATACTATAACTGCGCGACGTACCGGATTTTCATGGGGAAACAGAGTCGCAATGCAATAGGCATAGTTCTCTAGCTGAGGCGTCGTTATTTTAGTCTCGAATTCCATATGGTAGTCGATGATAATGGCCGTCAGCTGGTACTGTAACGACTTCCCCAAGCCACCGAGGCATCCCATGGCCATGATGGACCGGCCAAGTGAGTTGCAGTCCAGGATTTCCTTCAATGTGCTCGGCGTCATAGGCCAGCGGAATGATTGGTAGGAAACATTTTGTTTGCTGCACTGCGTTACGGGCTCCTTTTCCATGATCACCGATTGCGGGGGTAGACAGTTGTTCCAGTGAGGCGAAGCTACCTGGCGTTTCGGTGGGACTGGTTGGGCGCCATCGGTCGGTTCACTGGGACGCTTGCGGGACGATACGGATTTGATGCTTTTGCATGGTAGGCCTATCTCATCGCGCCACTCCAGAAATGCCTCACGAAACAATATTTTTGCCCCCAGCGGCTTGCCATCGAAGAGCTCGTCCACATCTTCGATACGCATCTTGCGCAGACATTCCATATCGATTCCTTGGGCTGCAAAGTGAAGCAACAAATGATACACCGCCAGTTACAGTTGAAACACAACAAACACCTGTACACCGACAATCTAACAAAACTACTCCAGAACTGTATGTAACAATGGGGATTGTATACCTTCCAAAAGGGACACCGTTTCTTCTGCAACCTTCAATTTGTACAAGCAAAGCATACGAAGCTCGTCACGACGCTGGGTCTCTCCATCGGCTACCAGTGTATTGAACAGCTCCACATCCTCAATAATAGGTTCACATTTAATCATCATAGCGTCGTTCATGTCTACGACATGCCACGATATTCCTAATCACACGGGTTTTCTTAAATAATAATAACTTCTGTTAACTACTCAGATAGTTACGAGCAAACATCGGGACCACTTTTACGATTTGTTTTTTGTTGTAAAACAAATAGTCAAATTGACAAGACGCGCAGTGTTGCCAGTGGGTCACATTTTCTATTGATCATACCGGCACAGTGGCGGATAAAAAACTATGAAAAACGAAAATACAAACTTTATCTTGTAGTTTCTCAGCAATTTAAAGCGCTGGAACGATAGATGTATTTTTTGGAAGTAGTTGCGACGTTAATACTTGGACTAAAAAGTAACGAGGCGCATGATAATCGTGCTACTCAAACTACTGGAAGGCACAGTGTAAACGCATCAGTAGAAGGGACAAATTCGAGGGACAAAACTGGAATTGCGAAAAGTTACTGAATTAACGACAGGGACTGGTGTGCCATCGAGCTTGTAAAGTTACGTGAAATTCCACCCCAATTGTGTGTAGTTTTGTCTACAGTGAGATTAGTGCCATCAAGGTAAGCTACCATTTATTTCCTCAACACGTTCTGGTATCTTGCCGATTACAACGATTATGCTTATCACATCTTTGACGTGGTTCTACGATCAGGGTTACGGGAGTGCACAATGTCAGCGATGCGTAACTTGACTACTGCGGCTAAGATTTTGTCCAGAAATCTTGCCCCAACATGCCGACGAGCTGGCGGTTCCATCGTACCGGCTCGGTACATGCAGCACTATCCGATCGACGAAAATTTGTTTGGTTTGAACGAAGAGCAGCAACAGGTATTATTGTGCGCAATCGCGTAACCATCGGCGCATGTTGCTATGCGATGGATCTTATTATGTTTTACATTTCCTTACGTTTAATGTGCTTTTCGATTACAGCTAAGACAAACTGTGTTCAACTTTACTCAAAAAGAACTGGCACCATTAGCGCAGGAGATTGATAAACAAAATGAATTCAAGTTAGTATACGGACAGTTGGAAATGGCGAACGATTGTACATTGGACCAGTTGTGACGTGACGATCCAATTTAAT
>KE525352.1:2746505-2764586 GCA_000441895.2 Anopheles sinensis | reverse complement strand
ATCCAATTTAATCAATTCATTCGTGATTAACAATTTTGTATGTATTTAGGGACATGCGTGCATTTTGGCGAAAACTGGGTGATCTCGGAGTTCTTGGCGTGACGGTGAACCCGGACTACGGTGGCCTTGGTGGATCCTATCTGGACCATTGTATCGTAAATGAAGAAATTTCGCGTGCTTCCGGCTCGATTGCCCTTTCATACGGGGCTCACTCGAACCTGTGTGTCAACCAAATTCATCGCAACGGTACCGAGGAGCAGAAGCAGCAGTACTTGCCGAAATTGTGTAATGGTGAGCATATCGGGGCGCTAGCCATGTCGGAGGCTGGTTCCGGCAGTGACGTTGTCTCGATGAAGCTGCGGGCTGATAAGAAAGGAGACTACTACGTGCTGAACGGAACCAAATTTTGGATCACAAATGGGCCGATTGCTGACACGTACATTATCTACGCCAAAACGGACCTGTCCGCCAAACCGCAGCACGGAATTACTGCGTTCATTGTCGAGCGCGACACGCCCGGATTCACCCAGGGACCGAAGTTGGACAAGATGGGCATCCGTGGAAGCCCGACGGGAGAACTGATCTTTGAGGATGTGAAGGTGCCCGCGAAAAACATCCTTGGCGGTTTGAACAAGGGCGTTTACGTGCTGATGTCTGGACTTGATCTGGAGCGACTGGTGCTGGCCGCCGGACCCGTCGGTCTCATGCAGGCTGCCTGCGATGTAGCCTTCGAGTATGCGCACACCCGGAAACAGTTCAACACACGCATCGGAGAGTTCCAGCTGCTGCAGGGAAAGATGGCCGATATGTACACGACGATGAATGCGTGTCGGGCTTACCTGTACTCGGTGGCGAGGGCCTGCGACAAAGGAAAGGCAAATCCAAAGGATTGCGCTGGCGTGATTCTATACTGCGCCGAAAAGGCTACCCAAGTGGCCCTGGACGCGATCCAGATCCTCGGTGGAAACGGATACATTAACGACTATCCTACCGGGCGCATCATGCGGGACTGTAAGCTGTACGAGATCGGTGCCGGAACATCGGAAATTCGACGCATGCTGATCGGACGTGCCCTAAACAAGGAGTACGAATAGTTTTTGTACCGGATCCACCGAAGAGTTCATCTACGGTTGCAATGTGACAATATCTTGGCGAGCAGTGCACACAGTGCATTTATTAACTCATAAGACGTTCAAAACGCATTTATAACTATTCCAAAACACCTCAAGTGCATTTACTAGTTGTAATATTTCCGGAAAGTGGGCAAATAAAATTACGCTGAGATTTAATCCGCTAAATACTTTCTCTACTCATTTCACGTACAAATTAGTCATTTTCAAATATAATCAGGATTCAGCTCTATAACAGGGTTAAAAATATTTGACGAACTAGCAACATAAACTAAAGAACAAGAGGTGCTCTATGCTCAAATACATAGAATTCCACATAAAAGGAAGGTGCTGGCAAAAACGTGGAACAAGAGAGGAAAAAAAGAAAGACATGGATGAGTTGGGTGTAATCTTGTTACCAACCTCGATAAGGATTTCGATTAGGTTACTGTTAAAACGGTTGCTCGGAAATGTTACGTAAAATCAGTTGGACATAGTACTGCACTAAACGAAATAGGAATGAAACGAAAGCAGAGAAAATTGATCACCGATGGAAACTGATCCCTTGCGATATCGTTTCGATAGAAAAGTAGAATTAGAATGGGGCAGTACAAAAGACAAGCTACATCGTTCACTTTAAAAAATGGGATGTGTTTCTCAAGCGGCCATTATGGGGGAGATGTCGTCTTTAAAATAAATACCTAGTTTTATTTCTGTTTTTTTAAACCATGGTCATATTTCGAATCTATTTTCTTGTTTTTGTTGTTATTCAATTTTTTTCTATTGCATTGCATGTGCACTCGTCGTTCAGGATGATGTAAATCCCATCTACTGCGGGGTCGTGTGGCTCGCACGCAGCACGGCGTTTAACGAAGCTAGAGAAAATGCGGCGAAATATGTTCGTGTGTCTCGTCTTCTTCGTGTTCATGCATCATCTGTATGCTTTTCAAATCGGCATCGGAACAATAGTAATAGCTGTTTAGGTTCGGTTGTTTGAAGCAATAAAACTGTTCCCTGCTGCTCTCCTTCTTCGGGTACGGTTTTGTTGCTCCTTCTTAACTGGACATTACTAAATACACTAGGAGCTTCCGCGCTTAACCCAACAGGGCCTTAACCTCGTCGTAGAACACGAGCACCAGAGCGCCACCAGTACCACGGAGCACGTTGGAGAAGGCGCCCTTGAAGAAAGCACCGCTGCCCTCCTGCTTAGCGATCTTGACCCAGCAGTCGAGAGTGTTCTTGTACATAATATCCGCCTTGGCACGGCCAGACTGCATCATCATGCGTCGTCTGACGGTATCGAATGGATACGAAATAATACCAGAAGCCGTCGTCACAACCTGTTGGAATGAAATAGAAGAAAGAAGACAAAACAAATCAGTACCGAAAACATACAGCAGATCTGATTGAAACGTTTGCAACCGTACTCGATTCCATAGCGATAAAAACATCGGTGCTTTATAACATTTACTTTACAATGATATTCAAGTAACTTGTAATGAAATACAAATGCCAGGGTTGACAAAATTTATTTTGCACAACATTTTCATAAATCCACTCAAAAGTGGATGAAATCTTGTTTTTTATCAAGTCTTTCGCGACACAGGACATACACCGAATCCAAGTCACATGTTCAGCATATTTGCTTGAATGTCTCTGCAGTGATGAGGTATAGACGAGCGTGTGCTCGTTATCGTCACACGCGCTGCTATCTATTAGTACCTTTATATTTTCAAGGCTACGAAACTCTACCATCTGTGAGTACGTCGGCATCAGCTGATAAGCTAATGTTGAACAGTAAGACCGGAAAGGGTAAAAATATGACACGAGGAAGATTTAGTTTAAAATGGTGCATGTGTTGCTAAAAAAAATAGTTATAATACCATCGCCCAACTCAGTTGTTTATTCACAGTTAATGCACAGCACAAGGTTTTTGATTTTCTTTTCTCACCATTGGAGAAAAACTCACCAGGGGAATGCATACGGAAAGGGATTTATCGATTTCTTTGCCGGAAAACCCCCTCAAGGTTGTTTAGTTATCAAGCAATCCGAACGCACACACACATCCGTGCCTCGTGCATGTGTCGGACAGAGACTGGATAGAATCCGTTGTTACACAACACGCAGGGTTTGCGATACTAAAGGCCAAACGATTGTTACATAAGGACGATGAAAATACGTTTAAAAAATGCAGTTTTCCATAAACCCTTCTAAGAGTTTCATGAAACATTCTAGTATAGAAAATCAAATACAATTTTGAAATGCCTAAATAGAGACATAAAAAAACACAACAGCCGAAGGACAGGAAAGAAGTCTCGTAGACAATTTTCGTCAAGTAGGCCTCTCCCTTTTCCTATAAATACTCGCTCTACCGCTGCAAGTGTTTGGGTAGCTTGGATGATTTTTTTACGTCCACTTTCCTTAGCACCGCATGCTGCCATGTGCTCAGAAAAGAAACAGTAAGAGCAAAGAAGAGAACACAGCTCCGCCAAAAGAAAAGCAGCAAAGGTTGGAGGTTGGAAGGGTAAATGTTTCGAAATCTCTTACTGAACCTGATGCCACATAGAACATGCAAGGAATGGCACTTTATTGTCACTGCCAAGACGGAAGAACGTACGAAACGATGTTGAAAATGCGCTCTTAGTTTAAAGGGGTGTAGGTGCATAATCATTGTTTTAATGCAGGGACGGATAGATTGCAAAGTGTGCGACTGCTACTAAAACTAGAAGCATTGTCCATCAAGTATAAACCACGAAAGGTTCCTTCCGTTGCATATTCCCCGTTGATTTTCTCCTGACAATTGAAACGACCTTGGACAATAAGCACTATTGCGCCCGCAATGCTCCTCTTTCAAAGTAAAAAATAAATCCCGCCAGTTAGCAGGAAAGCAAAAGAAGACAAAAATCAAATCTCTTCCTTAACCAGAAGGTTAAGAAAAGCGCGAGGAAAATATGGGTTTTTACTCTAAATATAATCTGACAATTGACGTGTTTGGTGTGTGCGTCTGTCCGCAGCGGGTTGCGTATGGCTTGGGGCGGATTGTATAATCATCACCGGTCGCGTTTGGTGCTAGCGGCCGGGAAGAATACGAAGGCCGTTATGATGACGCGTCGAGAGAAGCACAATTTGTTACGCAAAAGAATTGGGACGGCGCATTGAGACGGAAAAACAGACACCATCCCAAGATAAAAACAATCAAGAATCATTTGTGTGAAAGTTTTCCATAACCAAAGGCACCACCAACGATTTGGTGCTTCGGTTCGAAGAACACTTCTACTTCTTCGAATGTTTGGTTCTGTAGTCAAATGTTGACACTTGCGTCATGACCTGCGCGTCACCTGACGGGCAGAGCGTACATAAAACTCTTTTGAAACAAACTTACAAATACCACCTCCGAGATGTACCTTCGCACCTTCCTCCTTTTATTGTTACACAATCCTGCGATTGATTAGCGCTAACATCGTAATCGATCACACGGATTCTTGAGACTGTTTGGAGGAAACATAAGAATACCATTGCTATTTACGTAATGTAGATTGGATAGTGTGTTGCGAAGAAACTCTTGCGTTCTAGGTCATGATGCTAGAGTTAAAAATACTGGAACGAACGAGCTACGGGATTCAATGTCACACAGAAATATACATTTTCTGGTCCGGAGATGCTCAAAGGGGTGCGGCAAGTAGTGAGATTCTACTATTGCCCTGTTATCAGTGGAATCCGTGCCAATGGCCACAACACACAACATTGAGATAATGAGGTGAGGACGTACGGCGCATTTACTACGAGTAGGGATTAAAAGGAGCTCGAGTTGTCGCAAGTCACGAACAACTGAACGTGTCATGTGTCCTCTCTTTGCCCGTGTTTTACTTCTACGCAAGAGAGGAGTTGTTTTCACTCCGATCGATGGAATACGAATATGGTTATGTAAGTTTCACAATTTCCTTATTGGGAGGAGAAACTTACCTGTGCGATGGCCCAGGAGACGAAGATCGAGGTGTTCTTCGGGTCCGGCAGCATTCCCTTGGCGGTATCGAAGCAACCGAAGTAGGCCGCACGATAGATGATGATGCCCTGAACGGACACGTTGAATCCACGGTACAGACCGATGATGCCGTCCGACTTGACGGTCTTCTTCAGACAGTCGAGCAGACCGTTGTACTCGCGCTGGCCGGGGCCGCGGCCGACATCAGCACCCAGACGGGTACGGGCGAAGTCGAGCGGGTAGACGAAGCAGAGCGACGTGGCACCGGCAGCACCACCGGATCCCAGGTTTCCGAGGAAGTAGCGCCAGAACTGGGTGTTCTTGTCGACACCACCAAGGAACACCTGTTTGTACACATCCTTGAAGGCGAAGTTCAGGGCCTGGGTCGGGAAGTAGCGGATAACGTTGGCCAAATTACCGCGCCAGAAGGCACCGATTCCCTGCTCCTTCGGGATACGAACGAAGCAATCGACGATACCTGGGGGTAGGCAGGGGGAGGAAGACGAAATTGGTAAAAAAGGAAAAATAGCAAGAGAAGAAAGAAATAACACCAATTACCGAAGAAAAGAGGTTCCGCACTGTTTTAGTAACTAAAAATCAACTTCGAATCTGATCTACTGATGGCGAGTTTTCTAGAACGTTTCCAGTCCAACTTGTGACCTGTTACATAACCATACAAAATTCGCATCACGTGAAGCGAGTTGCTATGCTAAATTATTAATGTAACTTTGCACAGCATAAAGCCACCTGAACATATCGTTTTCTTCGCATCAGTTCATATGGATAACCTGTTCCTATTTTTCATTCTATTTCATGAGTTTCATTGCGAAATAACTCGACCCTGAGCCACTTCATTTAGCGGGTCGAGGTTTGAGGGATCGAGCATAAATTCAACATGGCGCCGACAATGCGCACTACGATAACTGTGTGTCGCTGTTTCGCTCCATCCGCAGTCCGCAAATTGCTAACCACTCGCTGAAAAATCCCCTCAAACGTGCGGTGGGGTGTTCGCGAATACGTAAGCAGCCGCCAACGTGCTGCTATCTTTGACCACGCGTCTTCCATCCTTTCCGACATCCGGCAACCGGCGGGAATATCGCCGCTTGCCGCTTCACACGGCCTCTTTTTCACTGCGGGGTTTTTTTTGCCCCTTTCCGGACAATGCCGGAACCAGCCCAAATTACTCACCCTTGTACTGCTGGTCGACGGCGATCTGCTTGGAAGCAGCCTGGACCTGGAGCAGCAGCTTGACACGTTCGATCGGTGCGACGGCAGTTTTCGAGACAGCAGCGGAAATACCTCCGGCCAGGAAATCCTTGGCGAATCCATAGGGATCGGCTTTCTTGGTCATTTTGATGGATTTGTCTTGGGGGTAGCTGAGCAAAAGTGAAAACCGGCGGAGCGCACGCGATCAGGCCTTAACCGTTCGGAGGGCACAATCCAAAGAGAATGGACAACTGTTCAATCGCTTGAGCTTTGAGGTGGACTTTTTGATTTCAGGTTCGTCGAGAAGACACGAGCGCGGCCGAAGTTTGAAGGTTGTCCCGAAACGTGACAGCTGGCTTGAGAAGAAAGCACGCGTTAAAACTACCATGAATGCTGCAGTAAAATTTAGTTTTAAAAATGGGCTTTCGTTTCTTCGATTTTCATTTTTCTTCTACTAATTTGCACGAGGATGCTTGGCTCAGGTGGGCAAATCGGAAAAAACTTCTATAAATGTCTAAGTATTATGAAATGTTCATCCAGACAACTTTAAAATTTTGTCTTTTCGTTACGTAATTTTCGGAGCTGCACTTGTTGTTTAAGTAAAAACTACCTATACAACATCGTTTATTCAGGAGTATGCTTGCCTAATAAACTCAAAAATGTATTAAAATCCATGAAAGAATTTAAATAACTTATGATGGAAGAATGAAAAACCACAAAATACCAATGTCACTGCCTAGTGGTTCAAAACTCTCCCACTTCAAAATTAATCAAACAAAATATTAATCTTTGTCTGCAAACCGTACAATTCATATTGCAATTTTTCAGAACTAAATTAATCTTTTGCCTAATGTTGCCAGTTTTGAATCATGTTTTCGTAATAAATAAAGCTAAAAACGTTTTTCTTTCGACGCACATTGAATTGGTCTTACCTGGAAAGTAAATTGTGTTTGGTTTTCCTGCTCCTGCTTTCAAAATAAACAATTGATCAAATCAACACGTCAACTAAATAGATAAGCAACGAAAAACGCCGGCTAGTTTTAATTACAACTAAAGTTGTTCGAACACTGGTTACTATTCAACGATATCTAGTTTCAACGCATTGCAGTTTTGTTCTAGTCTACTATCTTTCAATATGGAGGCCGCAAGCTCTGAAGCGACTAATCCAATCGATAGAAAAGTAGCGCTGATAACGGGCATTACGGGTCAAGTGAGTCATATAAGTGGTTCAACTATCTTATGTTTGTTACACGCGTCTGCTCATTGCAGGATGGTTCCTATTTGGCAGAGTTTCTGCTGGACAAGGGCTACGAAGTGCATGGAATTATCCGGCGTGCGAGTACCTTCAACACTTCACGCATCGAGCATCTGTACGCCGACCCGAAGACGCACAGGGAGGGCAAAATGAAGTTGCATTATGGCGACATGACGGACAGCAGCGCGCTAGTGAAGATAATCGCACAGGTGCGTCCGTCGGAAATTTATAACCTGGCTGCCCAAAGTCATGTGAAAATTTCCTTCGATTTGAGCGAATACACGGCCGAGGTGGATGCGGTCGGAACACTGCGCTTGCTGGACGCCATCCGCACCGTGGGGTTGGAAAAGTCGGTTCGATTCTACCAGGCATCCACTTCGGAGCTTTACGGCAAGGTGGTGGAAACGCCACAGAATGAAAAAACACCCTTCTATCCGCGTTCGCCGTACGCTTGTGCCAAGATGTACGGCTACTGGATTGTGATAAATTACCGCGAAGCGTACGACATGTTTGCCTGCAATGGCATTCTTTTTAACCACGAGTCTCCGCGGCGGGGAGAGAATTTTGTCACCCGCAAGATAACCCGGTCAGTGGCGAAAATCTCGCTTGGCCAGCAGGAGTGCTTGGAGCTGGGCAATCTTGACTCCAAGCGTGACTGGGGGCATGCCAAAGACTACGTGGAGGCCATGTGGCTAATGATGCAGCAGGACAAACCGGAAGATTTTGTCATCGCCACTGGGGAGACGCACTCGGTGCGGGAGTTTGTGGAGAAGGCTTTCCAGTACATTGGCCGCGAGATCGAGTGGCGAGGGACCGGTGTAGATGAGGTGGGTGTAGAGAAGGGTACCGATACCGTTAGGGTACGCATCAACTCGAAGTTCTTTCGACCGACCGAGGTCGATTTGCTGCTGGGTGATGCTTCTAAAGCGAAGGCACAGTTGGGTTGGTCACCGATGGTAACATTCCAGGAATTGATTAACGACATGATGGCGGCCGATATTCAGCTAATGAAGAACAACCCCTCTGCTTAGATGCCATTTTATAGAGAAGCCAGAAAATGGCAAGGGTTTTTTACTATGCACCATAATAATTTTTTCATGTTTGTTTTGTGTCAGTATTGGGAAGAAGATAGATTTTGTATCTCGCAACGTTTCCAGCAAGAGCATAGCGCTTGATGAACAATAATGACAAAGAATTGAAGTTCTGCTATATTCCATCGTCATAATTCAAGTATGTTTTTTTTAAATAACAATTTACCTGCAAATATAAATCAAAGTTAATAAGACAATTTGTTTGTGTGTCATCGTGTGAAAGGTCACAAATATCCCGCAACATTCATTTTTTTATTTCATTCTTTCTCGTTTTCACTGTTTCAGCTTATTTTTGTTAAACCAGCACCTGTTGCTTTGTTATATCTCTTTTTTTTTATTTCGATTTCAAAATCGAACCTATAGCCTACTCTGATTAAAATAGGTACCGATGGTCGATTGTACCGCTCGTTGGCAAATAATAAACGCAGGTATTCCTTTTGTTAAGCTCACGAAAAATAAGTAACGATCCGGCTCAGAAGTTACTTCAAGGGTCCTTCCGATTCCTGGTGGTAGCTTTTGACTCGCGAAAAGTACAACGGTGGATACTTAGTCGTACTCAGATCGAACTGGGTCGTTTTCTCCTGATTGTTTCGTAGCTGCACCATCGTGTATTGCTTCCAGTGCAGCTGACTGAACGGACGTTTGGCGGTGCTAACGATCTGCAGTTCTATGTAGAACGTTTGCTGTTGACCGCACTCCGGCTCGGTATCACGTACCTTTCTTCCCGGACGATGCAAGTGTGCGTTTGCCGGTGGACGGTTGCGCTGGATGACGATGATTACCATATCATCCAATAATCTTAACGGAATGAGAAAAGAAATCATTTTTTTGTTATGATCTCTGACCATATCCTGCATCTTCGACATACCGATAGTGTCCACGAAGTATTTCGTTCTGTACGGGGTAGCGTTGTTTAAGCTTTACGACACAATGCTGTGGTTCATCGGCGGTTGTAAGCATCAACACTTTGCCATCGGCGAAGAATCGGAAATAGCGATAGTACTCCACCAGCTGCACGGGCCGATAGAATTGATCCTGGAAGCTGTTCTCGCCGGAACGTAGATAGCTTGCGCGACTGATGTAGCATCCGTGGAAGAGGATTCTTGGTCGCTTGATGTACATCTCGCGCCAACTACTGAACTGGCTCCCCTTCAACGCCCCAAGGTTAACACCCCACACTCTACAAGGTGAACAATGAAAAGGTATTAAATATATAAAAACAAAAAAAGGTTGAAAATACTCTTACCTCATACAAGCGTGACGCCAAATTTCCGGATCTCTAGCGAGCAGATAGCATCCACGGCAAACTGATGCAAATCTTTCGAGCGATTTCATATCCAAATCGCACGATACAACCCACCGAAGGATGTACAGTATCAGTTCCATAGGAAGGTCCGACAAATGGGCCGAAGTGACGATAAGCATACGATCGTTAGTGCCCCGTTCGAATAGTTTCCGAGAGCGGGCCATCAACGCTTGGAATCGAAGCCCCAAATCGACATTTTCCAAGTTCTCCTCCTCTTCGTCAATGTTTGCTTCGATCATGCGTTCCACGAGCTCGTCAACAATCGGATCAGCACCGGTGCCAGCATCCTTTGACTGCGCCGGTGCGTGCTTTTTCTCGTAGACCTTAAATTCAATGTCCGGCACGAGCTGTGTTGCCCGGCGGTATAGACGCATGGCTTCGAAAACTTTGCCACTCCGTTCCAGCTCGGAACCTTGCATGTACAAGGCACGTGCCTGCTGATCGATGGACAGATGTTCCCAGTCCCCGTCCGTAACAACGGCTGGCGAAGACGCTGGTTGTGGTTGAGGGGCTTTGACAGCGTGTTGCTGTTCTTTCTTCAATTCCTGTTGCCACTTTTCGCGGAAATCATCCAGCTCCGAACGTTTCGGTGAAGTAGACTCTGTTCCACTGGACGAGGAGGAGGAACTCTCGTCATCGTCCTCCTTTCCGGCATCACCAGACATTGATTCCATCGTCCGAAAGGGGAAGCCCAGAAGCGAGTGAAAGCTATCTGTATTGACAGATTTGTTTTCAATCCCGTGTTAGATGATCGTTAGATTGATTATCCAAAAGAATTACAATCCAATCAATATAAGATGCCTTTGAATCGTGCTAGTTCACGGTCGGTATATCGGATAACCTTCGAAGGCAACGATGATGACAGAATGATACTTTTTACAACGTTCGGAGGAAGCAAAGGAACTAGAGGTTTTTCTGCGCACAGCCAGTTGGCCATAGTCTTTTAACCGAGGAACGCGATATGCTTCACACTAGTCACGAGAGTTTTAGGTATTTCTTTTTGTGTAGTTGAATACAACAGTCAATTTTGATAAATTTCCATTTCCTTGCGAATTTACGACTTGCACATCTGAACCATTTTCACTTTTGCTAGACAGTTTACAAAACACCGCGAAATTCTGGCAGGAGGAAATAGAAACGTCAACAGTAATCAGCTGATATTTGCGTGCCTAGTGGTTGTATACATTTCGATGGAGTGCAAGTTGTATGCAACTTTTAACAACAAACAATTAAAAACGTAAAAACGCAACCAAAAAGTGTTTACATTTAGTTTATTATACCAATTTACTGTTCAATCTCAGCGTTTCTGTGCCTTTGGAGCACAGCCTTCCATGTATAATTTGCGAGTTTCCTCGTCTGTTTTTTCGTTCTCCTTCGGTGGTTTGTAATCCTGCACATGATCGACTCGTAGTGTTTTGCCAAGCAGCTTGATACCGTTTAGATTATCTACGGCAAGAATCGTCGAGCGTTGATCTTCATAGCAGATAAAAGCGAAGCCTTTAGACTTTCCCGATTCCTTATCACGCACCAGGTTAATGTTTACAATTTCTCCGTACTGCGAAAATACGCACAACACGTCGCCTTCGCTTAGGTCGTACGGCAGTCCGCCGATAAATATCCACGCGCTGTCACGGTACTGATCGTGCCAAGAGTTTTTTCCTCCATATTTCAGATCTTGCTCGCTCAGTTTGAGCACATTCTTCATATTTCTAGATAGATATAAAAGAGAAGAAGCACAGAACACTTCTGTATTGACTCTACGGATGGATTTCGTTCATACTCACGTCATAGGATTCATGGTGGAATCTTTGAATTAATGTTATCAAAAACAAAACGTAGAATCATAAATACACTTTCTTCATTAATTTAGTAACAAAAACTTAAGTAATTCTATGAGTTTTGAGAATGTACACAAATCCGGACCACTTTTGTTTACATTTGGTTTGACATGGCAAAGTGAATATGTTTTTCAGGCAAAACATATTTTCCTTATTTGACAGTATGTTATGAGTAATTTTACATTTCAAATTGTGTGAGTATCTTTGAAAAATTTCACGTGTTCAAAGGATTTTAAAAATTTAATCAACGGTTCAAATTCTTGATTGTCTTATTTCCAGTATGTTATGTATAGATCAATGTTACAAACGTTTAATGCACAAATTTTCAATTCGTTGCTAGTTGGAGTAGGGGCCATATCTAGAATATTACAATTTTCCGATTCCATAGAATCCGCGCTGCACGACAACTCACATCCGATTCAGATACACGGGCATAAAAATAACATATCAGGATATCTTGTGTGCGGTATACTTTTGCGTCTTCAAACTTAGTAACAAGCGATCGTGAGCAAAAAATGGCAAAACTCACGCCTGAAACCACATCTATAAAAAATCCTTCTTTGGGTGGCGCTCGATGGATGAACTGAACGTTTGCCTTCAAAACATTTTTAAAATGTCGACTCTCTGTGACCGTACCACATACCGGCAGGTTATTTATTGTTTTTATTTAAGTTTGTTGAAAAAATAATCGGTAAATCAGCACAAATTGACAATCTGTTGCTAAAAATGACACTGCTTTTGGGAGTGCCATTTTTTGTCTCGTCATTGGACGATGTTACCTTGAGATCCTTTTTTATTTAAAATGTTTGTACCGAGTGTTCATGTCTGTTTCAATTAAAATCAAACGACCTGTGGACAGTTAATTTTATTTTCACAAAATTAGTTTTTAAATCTTGCTTTGAGCCGTTTCGGGTACGTAAGTTTGAATCGTTCTGCACCAAAAATGCAAAGCTGCTATCTAGCTAAATTTGGGGAAAGTTATCCTATAAGAGAGTTAAAAAGCAAAAAATGCATTCGCCGGTGGAGCGCAGATATGTTTTGTTTAGATACAAATTTTCACAATGATAATGACGATCATCACCGTGAAGTGAAAACAACAGCCTCAAACACTTCAAACAAACAAATTAAAGCAGTTTTGTAGGTTCAATCACATCCGCCAATGACATTGGACAACCTACCGTTGGTAAGTATCTGTTTCGGGGCTGCATTTCGGATGCCCTCGACGGCGCACTCAAATTACCAAGCGTGCTACTTTATTACCGCATAACGCATTAGAAGTCGCTGTACCTTCCCCCGCCGGGAGGGCAGAATGGTTGTAAAATCCCGAAAAACGTCATTACTTTCACCTATAAAACTGTCTCCGATGGCGCTGCTCCGAGGCATCCGTCATCAATCCTTGGAAAGGAAGTAGTTCGGTGGCCGGGGCCCATTGAAACGGATTCTTATGTTGGCATCTTTCGTTGGTTGTGACCTTAGCCGAAGACCGGCTTAGCCAAAGTTGCACCCGACTGCCGACGGGACTGGGCTGACGAACACATGTTTGCGCCTTTGGAAGCTAGCAGCCGCACGAGATGACGCGAGTCTCTGGAGTAATTTTCCAGTAATTGTGAGTTCGTTTGTGTGGTATTAAAAACACAAAAATTTCCCTGGAAGTAGTTAAATCATTTCCCTAACTCGTAGAGCCCCGGGTTTTACGAGCCGGCGTAAACGATACCGGCTTTCTGTTTCGGTCGGAAGCATCATACCACATTGCCGCTACTGGCTGAGTGCATTTCGAGCGACAGAAACCTGCCACTCGAGTCCCGAGGAACCACAACCGGGAACCTGCGTCGACTATGCGATGTTCTCGCCGATATGTCCTGGCCAGCTAACGATACGAGCTGGTGAAGCGGAGTGCGCGGGTGTGACGGTTGTTTAAATACAATCGAAAATAAATGGAGGCTATAAAAGTATAACCAGCTCGGTCCCGTGGCGATCAGTTTTCGAAGATCGAGTGATCTGGAAGTTGTCGGATGTGGCGATGACAGTTAGCAGTTTGGAAAAAAAGGTGATGGATGGTATTTTGTTGGATCAAACTGATTGTAATCATTCCTGTTGCAAATCGACTACAACTCTCCGAGTTGAATTAATAAATCTCATTAGCAGAGATCCAGGAACTGAAAGCCATAAACCACGGTGTTGAAAATCAGTAGAAGTTCGCCTCATCCATGGGTGGGCCTTGGTATGCACAACATTTTCTGTCAACATTTTCTCCCAACATGCAAAACACAAACGAATCCCTCCACTTTGTACCCCTTAAACGGACGACGACGTGCCTTTAAACGGTGCAGGTTGTTTCTTTCTTCGCTCCGTGTAACAATTTGTTCTGATTCTTTCATCTCGGGTTTGGTAGACCCCGAGGAGACTCCGCAACACACAGTTCGTGCCACAAAGCGCCGAAAGATCAGCTTCTTCCAGCCAGCAGGCATCAGCCCGGTATGGTATGGGAAAAATGTGATCTGTTTACAAATTGCTTCTCGGAAACAAATCGAACAAATCCGATCCGACCTTAGCTGCCTGCGGGGAAACCTTCCACGACGACCAGCCAGCCACTAAATGTCGACGTAGGTTTGATGGGTTTTCGGCTCTGCCGAGGGAAGGGAACGAACGAAAACGCGCTAACGCGAGAATAGATCAAAAACGCGAGCACATCAGCCTTGTGTAGTTCCCCTCGCGAAGCCCTGTTTACGGCTTCTTAAGATGCTGACGTCAAAATATGTCAATTAACCGTTTAAGTTGATCCATACTTACGCGTGCTCGACGGAGGGTTAGGATAAGGCGCGGTTTGAGGTGACACCAGAACTCACCATTCGCCAACATCGCCGTGGGACTATGATTGATCTTTGATGAAGCAATGAAAAGCCAGTAAGCGCCGTATGAACATTATGGGAATTTTTGAACGGATTCTGGTTCACCGTGGTTGTTCGGAACGTGAAGAGGATGAGATCTAATGCACTTAATCGAAATTCATTGGCAATTGAAATGTTTATGAACGCTCGTTTAAAGTGCAATAAACAAGGGCAATCACTTGGGGTGCTTCCATATTGCCATCGGTTGACGTATTTTTTTTCTGAGTTTTTGTTATTCATAGTTGAATTAGGGCTAAAGGTTCACAATGGAATAAAATAGAACGCAACTTTCAATACAATTATTGATAAACCAATTTTCATAACATGTGTTTGGAGCATTTTTGTTCTATGTTTGTATAAAACGAGACAATTATCAATCAACTAGCAAAACATTTCTACATACAAATTAATTACCAACGATCGTGTTAGCAATCTCCACATGGGGGCGACCACCCGTGTGCTTGTTTTACGAGCAAAGAAAATGTAATGTGGAAAACCAAGGTAGGTCCGCCTTCTCACTCGCCGAAAGCATCGGTTGGAGGAAGATGGAAAGCGTGGTTGCTTCCTTTGCTAAAAAAGATCAAAGTGTGCGGTGAAGATTTTACGATCGTTTGTGGGTCGTAAAAAGCTGTTTTTGGAGCGGCAAAACCGCTGACCCGTCCAAAATGTACCGCCACCGAGTTTTCCGTGCAACTTGCGTGTCGTTTGGACGCTGGGCGAAGCACAATGGTAGTTTTCCCGCGAAAGGAAAACCTCCCTTGCGGCGGTCGATCCTTTGGATCCGGTTTTGCTAACGAGCCCTGCGGGTAACGATCGGTTCCGTTGGAACGTTCGCACCTTCGAAACGATCGTTCATCATTGCCTGCTGCTTTTTCCCGGGTGGCCAACCCGAAGGTGGTTTGTTCCAACGGGATTTCCTCACGCTTCCTGCCCGAACGAATAAAGGCAAAACTGGTGTAAAATTCAAAACAAATAAACAATCGATCAAATAAATACGGAGAAAAACGCGACCGGCCGGCCGATTTTTGTGTTGCGGTTTGCGTCTCTTTCGAGTTGAACCAGTAAATGAGTAAATGAGGATCGGAAAATATCGATTACTTTTGCTCTGAGCGGTGGGAGGAAGCAAAAAGAGAAAAGAACGGTGATAAAGTTGTGGCCAAGCTGAAGCAACGGAACATAATATTGCACCCTCAAGCGTGCCGGATACATCCCCTCCCGAGGGCATTGGAGTGGCTAGCGGGGAAATGTTTTGGTTCCGTTGGAAAATCTGATTCCTGATTCCGAATGAGCAGTTTACGAACGAAACACCCCTTCCACGGTGCGGTTGAACAATGCATGGTTAAATAAAAAAAACCACAACCGAAACCACCCAAATCGAAGTCAATAAAAATCGGGAAAATCGTGAATGGTGAATTGAAAAACACACAAACAATCGTTTAACCGAATTTAACGGCCTTCTTCCGTTTGCCCAAACCGCGTCGGCAGCGGTACGGATTCGTGTCCGGCTTGTTGTTTTCCACCATCAGCTTGTGTATCTCGTTGGGGTAATGTTTTCCATGCACCCGAGAGCTCCCTCCCACGGCCGGTGGTGGACAATGCAGCACGCATACATGGGATCTGCATAAACACGGCCCATCAATCGATCTGATCGTGAGCGGCATCATTGAACCGGGCTTGGGAAAATAGGGTTTTGTGGTGCGAGAAAATCCATCGGGTTGCATCTGGATTGGAAAATAGTGAGCTCATTAGATACTTTATCGGGGTGTTTTTACAACACGATAGCACAAGCTGTTGATGACGTGTCAATAATGTGCTGTGGTGGGTCGTGTAGCCATTACAAATGTTTCGACTGATTGAATAAGATTGCAGAGTATTTGTGGTATAATTATTATGCTTTTAAAATCGGCTTTTGCTTCAATATGTTTGCGTAATTTTTGCTGTCAGAAATGACTTATGATGGTTTTCAATGATTTTAGATGCAAAAGTGTTGAATTACTGAAGCAGCAGTTATATCGAACTTTAGTCTGTTCTTAAACGATCTATCTCAAAAACGAAGAACATGGCTCGGGTGACAAGACGAAAGTGACTTGTTATTTTAAGCTAAACATTCTTCTCGATCGTCGCCTCTTATTGTATCTTTGTTTGGATTGCTGCAAAACCTGCTCGCCAGGGTCCCAAAACGAATCATTGATAATTTATTTATTTGCATATTTTGAATGCAACACTTTCCAGTTGAATTGAAGCTGCATCGTTCCGGGCGCTAAAAATAAACACTCCATGAATGAAGAAACCTTGGCTTGCCCGAGCTCCGGCTATTGCGATCCCCTAGACTGCACGGTCCATTAGCATCCGGAATAACATTCAACCCACCGGAACCGAAAGAAACACTGTCGCTTCCGTCGTGCGGTGGTGCGATCGCTAACCGCATGACAAGATCTGACAGGTTTCGCGAACGCAACGGCCGTCTTAAGGGTTTTCCCGACGCTGTGCAACGGTAGAAGAATGTCCCCGAAATCTAAATCGTCCTTTTTGGGGAGGAAGGGGCCGAGTGAAGTATCGCCATTAATCTTGTAGTCGGGGAAAAATTCCAGTGTGCCGGCGCACTCCAGTGGAAATGTATCAACATTTTCACAGCGAACCACCAAGTGGCGTTTCTGGTTCCTGACGGGTCAGCTGAATCTCGCGAGTATGCTGATGTTGACTTCCTGACCACACAAAGTTACGGAATTCCAGTCTGTCCCGTTTGAATAAACGATACAAAAATGTTTCGAAATAGTGTAATGATTGGTCAGAACAATGAAGGGTGTAGTGAAAGGGTGGGTGTAACAAATGGTTGTTGACAAAATAAAGTTTTGTTTTGAGATACGAACCTTCTTAAAAACGTATTTTATTTCATATAAATTAATCTAAATTTTTGAATTGTGGATACATTCTTTAATTCTTTTTAGAACGATGAATATTTATACCTGTAATCAGCTCTCTAGCTGAATTTTAAAATATCATTTAAATAAACTTGTACGTAACACACAGCATATCTGATTTAAAAGAGTTATTTAACTTTATGCTAAATTGTATTTTTTTTCAACTCAAAGTGATACGAACCGTTAAATTTACACACAGGTCAGAAAGTACAAATGAGGTAGAAAGGCTTGGAGTATCCAAAAATGGAACTAAAAAATCCGCTGATGTGTCGACATTTTCGTATGTCAGGAGCGGAACGTGCTACGAGTAAAACCAACCAAATATCCTAAGTCTAATGGAAATTTGTCACCGAAATTGTCCACTCATGAACGCGTGCCTGTGGGTTTCCTTTGAATGAGCGAAAGTCTAAAGTTTCGGAATGGTGGTTTCTTTTCCGTGGCGATACTTAGGACACTGGAATTTACGTACCTACGCTACCATTCCG
>KE525352.1:2656994-2746111 GCA_000441895.2 Anopheles sinensis | reverse complement strand
AACTAAAAAATCCGCTGATGTGTCGACATTTTCGTATGTCAGGAGCGGAACGTGCTACGAGTAAAACCAACCAAATATCCTAAGTCTAATGGAAATTTGTCACCGAAATTGTCCACTCATGAACGCGTGCCTGTGGGTTTCCTTTGAATGAGCGAAAGTCTAAAGTTTCGGAATGGTGGTTTCTTTTCCGTGGCGATACTTAGGACACTGGAATTTACGTACCTACGCTACCATTCCGTCAATTGCCAACGTCAACCGGTCCAACATTGTCGCGGTGGTTAACTCTTTTTCGGACCATTTGGGAGGACTAATCAAAACAAAAGCATTCGTACGCGGGAGAATACTCCGTTCTGATGCATTCCTTCACACTTCACTCGAGTTTGACTGTGGGACGAAATTAGAAGGGAGTTTTATGCACGACTCAGCCCAACTCTGATACTCGTAATGTTCTCCTGTAAGTTTGATAAATATTTTGCCTCCATGCACGATCTTTTCAGGGACAATAAATAAATAAAGTATGTTTGATTGTGTGGACATATTTCCGACTGTTTTTCTTGAACGAATCCGGTTTGTTTAAAAGTATCCGACAGAGGTTAAATAAAATAAAACATTTGGCATAAGACTTTTGGTGTGCTAAATTAACGCTGTTTTGATGATGAGTGTTTGATGAAAGTTACAGCTACTTTATTTGTTTTTTAACTTCCAAAAGTTAGAATTTCTGCTAAGAATTGTTATGGTAGAATAATATGATTCATACAAACCCTTTCAATACAAACCCCATCAACCAAACCCCTATTTTCCACTGCTTTCCGATTTTAGCACAACCCTTCCACAGAAGCCCCATGAAACGGTAGAGATTAGCGGAAGTGGCTTCATTCCCTGCTAAACATCCCATTTTGTTGTCTCACCGACTAGCCATGGATGCTGGTGGTAATAGTGATAAAAGTAAACAGCTTTTCGATGGCTTCGAATCCGCTGCTGGGCTTACACACAGCGCGCATCCCCGGCACTTCGTGTATTAACGTCAATTAAGCAAACATAAAGAAAACAAATAGCGACACTAATTTGTTACTCCATCGCGACCGGTGCATGCGGTACCGATGTCCCGGCCCAGGTTCCCGGGCACCCGCCCGACCGAAATCGACGGGAGCTGATGTTTGTGCAGCTCAAATATAAAATATTTTCCTTTTTCCTCTGGGTTAGCGCTGGTGGCGAGGTGCCGTCGAACAACATCAAAACCCAGGACACCGGTGGCACTTCGGTGGAGGGAAGTAGCCGATCCCGGAATCGGTACAGAGTGAAGGAGAGAAAAAAGGGAACTGAAAAGAAAAGCCATAAATGTCACGTGCTCGACGGTGCAATCCGTCCTGTAAACGGAACGAAACTTGCCCGCACAGGAAAAACCGAAATCCCTTACAAATTGGTGACAGTAAGGGGTGTAGGGTAAGGGGCACAAAATAACACAGCACTGCATTTCGCTGCATCATCGCGGCCTGCTGCTATCGATGCATATGTGTGTCTGTGCGGGTTGCAACTTTATAAAAGGAGCGGGGAAATTTAAAGCCGTTAGAAAAACAATCATAAAATTCCGCTCCATAAGTGTTGCACTCGCTTTTACCACGATCACTGCGGTGAAAATGGAGAATGAGGAAAATTGACACAAACCGTAGCGCCCGGCGATGTCGGTCGAGCGACGGAGCAGCCACAAACGATGGCCTTTGGACTGTCATTTGTTTCACCGGCCAGGCCGAGAGTTTCCCGACGTGATGTAGCACTTTTCGCGCCGTCTCACGTTAAGGCGGATTCACTTCGTCCAATCAGTTTGGGTTTGCAACGATCACTACACGAAATGTGAAGATTCGACTGGCGTTTGTAGCAGTTAAGCCTTTCTTGGTAACATTATGAAGGTAGTGGAAATATTTGCCTTAAGATTTGTTTCCTCGTTTGTCACAGTTCAGCTCTTTGTTCTCCGTTAGAAGGGGATTGCTTGGCATAAGAATTAAAGATTTATTTTTTCAGGTCAGTGAAGCAATGAAATGAAACAGAATACAAAAGAAAGGGGGAGAAATTTCCTGTACTCATACACATTAGGCAAATTAAAAAGATATAACTGTAATGCTGCATAAGAGTTTATATAAAAGTAATTAAAATAAGATAAAAATTAGGATCATGAATTAGAGGAACAAATGTTTATGTAAAAAATGCTTTTGAATGTCGGAAAAGACAAATATTCGTAAGCAAATATGGTTTCAATCAATCCTTTTGTTTCTTGTGCGAAATACCGTTGCATTTCATGGAAGCAAAAATTGTCTTCATGTTTGCTTTGTATGCAGTAGGACCTATGCATACAATTTTCAAACTGCTCCGTACGGTGCCAACCAGTAGTACTTGCAAGTCTGGAACGTTGCAGCCACAAAAGTCGTAAAACCTAAAGCCATCGACAGCGTGACGGGTGCAACGGTCGCCTGGAATCGGATCGTACGATGATGTTAAATGGAACAGCATGTATAAAAACATGAGTGGAAAGTGGAAAACATGCTGTACAGTATGGTGGTTATGTACCGAATTTGTCCCGCAGAGAGAACGACTGGGATGGGACAGTTCATAAACAAATAATATATCATAAGGAGATGTGGCCCACGATGTGGCTGGTGAAAGCTGCAAAGCAAAGAGATGAAACAATAAAAAAGGTACTCGTAAAAAAGGAAGCAGAACGGGAAAAGAGAAAAATTGGAACCAACCGACATGCTGGAACAACAGTAATAATTATGCGTACGTTCCAAGGACATGCAGCATTGGGATTATAAGTCGATGCACGTGATGACAGGAAATGATGTAGACTGAGTATTTTTTTTGTGCATAAAAATGTGCACTGCTTCAAGTCAGAAGCACGCCACTGGATCAAATGGAAGGCAGCTGTTTGCTTGCAATGAAAGCGATCGGAAAACGGTTCATTTTCGCATTACTTTGATGATCTTCATTTTGCTTAACGTCTACGCAGGCAGCGCGAAGTGAGCAAAGGCTAATTTGTACCAAATGTGCGACACAGGATGTTTCTAAGAACTTCATTTTCGCGTGGGAAAGAGGTGACCCAGATTGTGCATTTGACAGGCTTTCCCGCCAGACAAACGTCGATCAACGATGTTCTAGAACCATCTGCTAAAAGACGGTTGGCAAAGGATGAGCACATGTTTAACAATTATCTCAACTAAAGACTGTGGCAGGTACCGAACGATGCTGCAGCACAAGTCGGCAACCACTTTCCCAGACGCACAGTAGTACAAACACACCGCGGGAAAGGTGTTTATTATGATGGATGTTTTGTTTATTTCCTGTACTTCTTTAAAGTGGCTTCAAAGATTAAAAGACTTGCGCCCGAGATAAAAAGGTGCCGGTCGTGGGGTACTTTCGAACTTGTTTTTCTTTTTTGTTTTGCTTCAAAAGTACTAAGCGGCTATTGGATCGTTTCTCGAACGGTGTTTACCGGCATTGAGCGGCCAATTTTCCACTTCCCGTGTCGCTACGGTTTTCCTAAGCGGAATACCTGGGATGGATTCCGGCTGATCGATCGACTTCAAAGACGCGCTGGAAGATTATTTGGCAATTTGGCAGTACTTAGCGGATGGAGCTGCTGAACAAACAACAATAGTGAATAATCGTCGTTTTGGTTGGGTGGTTATGTTTGGCAGGAAAATTTGTAACCGGTTCCAGGCAAAGGCAAACAGACGGTCATCTTTCCGCTCGTGGCGCGGTTCAAGGTGGAAATGAGTTTTAATCGAAGTGGAAATAAATAAAAAAACGTTTTCTGAAATAATCTTAAACGAGCCTTAACTTTGTAGGGGCAATAATAGTAGGTTCTTGAGTGGCAAGTTTATCACAAAACATGTGTTTCCATTTTCAAATCACATGCTTTAAGAACAACCCTTAAGTTACGATGATTTTATTGATTTTCTAATTAAAAATGTTAATAGTGTTTACCAACCCAGTTGAAAGATTTATTTTCTTTTCTGTTTTTCAAATGCTTCTTGAAAAAAACCTGATATCGATTAGAAACTCCAAATGAACACCACGTTTTTCTTGGACCGCAAAATGCAGCTTCGATGTTGAAGGAAACGAGTAAAGATAAATTATCGCCAAATCCTAATGACAACAAATCGACCACAGTGGTTGGAATGTGGTTGTTATCGGGACAGATTTGGGTAACAAATGATGCATGGGATTCCCGTTTTAATCTCCGCGTCACAAATCATACGTGAAATCGTCCATGCTTTTCCCAAATTTCCGACCGAGTTGAAACTGCCCCAAGCTGCTCCGAACCAAAGGATCACCGGTGGGCCTATTGCGCACATCTCACGCGGCGGCTTAATGCCAAAGTAAACAAAATGGGCGGAGTCAACAGCCAATGGGAAAATGCCGCTGGGAAAATGACAGCTCAAACGAGGGCGATCGATCGGCTTGATCGTTCCTTCTCAGTCCCGGCTTTAATCTCGCGCTCGATCGCGGTCCGCCGAGAGATCGGGAAAAGGAAGTCGTAAAACTCACAGCGTGCACGGAAAACTCTGGCGACTTCCGAGGAAAGGGAAAAACCGGCGCATGGAAAAACAGAATGAGCGAAAAGGAACCAACGAAAACTCGTAAAATCGCTCCGCTTCTCATCCGTCATGCTCTCGCCCTCGTTCTGCGTGATTTTACGATCGTCGTTGTAGTGTAAAGCATAAATAATGGATAAGGTTGCGTTTTTGGTGAGCGTGATCCCTCACCGTTTACCTCCTCCAGTCGACCCTTGGCCATCCGAAACGCGATCGCATCCCTTTTCTCTTTTTCTCTCGTTTTTCCTTCCTGTTTTCCCGAGGGTGCAGCGCAGGCAATGGATCCTTTCTCCGAAAAGAGCGCCTCGTTCGGCGGGAAAAGGTTTGCGCGCTGGCGTGTTTGTGGAAGATGAAAGTAGTTGTTTCTGTTTTGCATTAAATAAATACGGATACGTTGCGTGTGGCGGGTTGCATTGGCCGAGGGGGGGTTTTCTTGTGGGATTTTCCTCGGCCCATCGGCGCACTGGGAAGCGGTTAACGATGCGCGAACGGAACCGTCAATGGCGTCGAGTGATCTGTCATCGTCATGACTGTGGATACGAGGGAACAAGGTTTTCCCTGGCGAGCGTTTAGTCGTACGTTTGATCTCGTTGTGGAAGGATCGCTGTTCTGTTGGTGAGGATCGTTCTCGTGATTTGAAAGTGCGTTAGTACTTGGGATCGGATCCAGTTGTGTTCGTGTTGTAAGAAAACATCGCCTGATTAAATAACAAATAAGCCTTACCGTTGCAATTTCCAGTGCAGGGGACCTTATTTTTCTCCCCCCGAGTGATTCTGTGTGCCAAAGGAGTTTTAAAACCCCCCACTGCGAAATGTTACCGTACAGTTCGTACGCGGCGGCGATACAGCAAATTCAAAATCTTAACCACGAGCTGGCAATGTTCAACCATCACGGTGTTCGCTACGGACAGCATCCCGACCAGAGTGTGGCCACCCTGGGTGGTTCGTACTTTGGGCTGAACAACTGGTCGCTGCCGTTTTCGTTCCTGAAGTCCGTCCACCGGCCGGAAAAGCCACCCTTTTCGTACATTGCGTTGATAGCGATGGCCATCAGTAGTGCGCCGGACCAGCGGTTGACATTGAGCGGTATCTACAAGTACATCATGGATAAGTAAGTGAACATACGGTGTACTTTTCATGTGAAATAAGCATTGTGGTAACATCTTCAGTGCTTGTTAAATTTTCCAAGCAACCGTTAGTGTTTTTATTTAGGAGTTTATTGCGAAAATGTTCGAAGATGATTTGTTAGAACACACAGTGATCTTCATTAATTCGAAAAGCATTGTTCGTACTACTCAAAATTATTGAAAGACAGTGGAAGTTATGTATAAGAACTAAGGAATACAAATTGTGGATCTTAAATCATCGATGGTAGTAAAAACTACCGCGAAGAAACAAACGTTCAAATACTCGAATCGTAAATACTTTTTCTCCCTTCTTGATTCCAGCTTCCCGTACTACCGTGAAAACCGCCAAGGTTGGCAGAACTCCATCCGTCACAACCTTTCGCTGAACGATTGCTTCATCAAGGTGCCGAGGGATAAGGCGCCCGGAGCCAAGGGTGGGGGCGGGCAGCAGGCGGACGATCCATCGGCCGGATCCGACGGTCTCGCAGGTGGGGCCGCCGGCAAAGGCAGCTACTGGATGCTGGACCCGTCGGCGAACGATATGTTCGAGCAGGGCAATTACCGCCGCCGGAGAACGCGTCGCCAGCGGAATGCCAAAATGATCCTGAACGGCCACTTTCAGGTAAGCCGCACGCAAGCAGAGAAAGAGAGGGAGAGGGAACGAACCTGGTGCTCATTTTCCGGCGAAGGGCCCCGAGGCTGATGTGGGTAGATAACTTTGTGCCTCTTCCATGCCCTCAAACATCATAAGAACTTCCACTTCCTTCTCACAAAATGCAGATTATTATCGTGCAAATTTTTCCGCGATTCTCTCACCTGCGCTACATTTCATCTCGTAGTGTAGGACAGTTTTCATTTACATTTCGTTTCGTTATGCTTCGCCTTCTGAACAGGGCTCGCCGTTTGCATTAGCATTTCCGCCGGCGGGACCTCCGGTGGATTTTATGGGCCCGTCGTCATCCGTCGTGCACCTGCAGCAGGAGAGCGTCGGGGCGAGGGAACACAGGCACGACGGCTCCGATCTCCATCATCTGATAGTGCGAAATGATTTGATCCAGCAGGTCGACCTGGCGGATCCGGCGTCGGTGCTGCTCGGTGCTGCCGGGTGCTATCATCCGGCCTTTGGCCACGGGCCATCGTCAACGTCGGCGGCATTGCTGCGGCGCTGCGGCTCCGGGATGCCGCCACCGTCGTCGCCGGATGGTTCGTCCACCACTTCAGCCGGGCTTTCATTACCGGGAACTGCCGGCGATAACGGCAGTATGAACGGTGCCAACCAATTGGATGGGAGATGGATGCAGGAATCCGATTTTGAAACTTCATCTTCAACCGCAGACACTGTGAGCAATCGAAGGACGGGATCCCCCGAAGAAATGACCATTGAAGGAGTCAGCGAAGATTTAAACTGTGTTTTGGAGGAATCCGATTTTGGGCAACTACGCGGGGAAAGTCTCTCAAATGGTGTCGCAATGGAAGATGGCGATGGACAGCGAGCAATGAACAGTGAAAGTGCACAAGCTTCAAGACATCGACGAAAGCGTTCCCCAAAAAGTGTTAATTACTGGAGTCAATCGACGCCCCACATCTCCTCAAACCAGCTGGATGCATTTTTACTGAACGAACTTAGTAGCCTGCGAGTGAAAGGCTGCGATCTGGCTGCGTCCTCGTATGCAAACGCAGCCAGCCCTGAAGTCCGATCAAGTTCCGAACGTTCCGGGCCTTTTACAGCGTTAGGATTTACAACCCACGAGTTGCAAGGAATTCCACCGTTGAAGCCCACCTTCCCGAAACAAACCATCATGGCGTCCGGTGCAGAGTCGAGGACATCCTCGTTGACACCTTCCTCGGCGACATTGGCGTCTCTCGAGCGACTGGTGACGGGTACCGGGAATGATGGGAATGTAAACAGTCCCCAGGCAGCAGGCAACGGATGTTCGCTCGGTGCCGAAAGTCCAAAACCGTCCACCAACCCGTCGGACTGTTGCGGAATGGCCACGAAGGTTGGTGGTTTAAAGTCGAGCAACTTCACCATCGAAAGTATCATGCGGCGAGACTAGGGCCGAGTTCAACAGGGCCATCGAGTTTCGGGGCCGAAGTAAATGATACCATTTACAGGCCAGCACCCGGAATGGGGAGCAGCCGGTTTTCTGTTGACATTAGCTTAAGTTGGCAAACTAGTCTGGATGATTTCGTAAATAAATGTTTGGTCGCACTGGCCGGCACCTACACCTTCCGGCTGTCGGTGGACATTCGGGAGATGATGACATTGTGGGGCTCTACGCCAATCTGTTACAGTTTTGGGTTTGCCGAAATTTGCCGTTTCGTTTAAAATGAACTTCGGCTCAGTGATGTTGTTTTAGTAGAGGTCTTTATTGGGTTTCCAGCAAACAAATTTAATTTTATGCCACTACAGCCATTAGGCGGATAGCAGAAGGACCATAAAGTAATCGGGTGGAAAAATGTTTTACTACTTTGTGTGCTGTAGGACGTAAGGGAGGACGTTACGAGTTGTGTAAAAATGGCTTATTAAAAGTGCAAATTAAATCAATCATACACAGAAAAGTCAACAAAGGTCACAAAATATGTCGACAAATTGCACATAAAATAAAACATTCCCAGTGTAAAGATAGAGATAAGGTCAATAATAAACATGAAAAAAGTTCGCAGGTTCCACCGAGATTTGAACTCGGATCGTTGGATTCAGAGTCCAAAGTGCTAACCATTACACCATGGAACCTTGCTGAAGAGACCCGGGCCGGTTATAAGTTTTTTATACGTCAATAGTGAACTGATGTTTTCCCACCCCTTTCCTCCACCCCTGCACACCCCACATCAACCTTCTTTTCACATTATTTTTTACAAAATCCCTTTACCCTACCATTTTTCATTCTCAACTAGATCAACAAACTCGAACGATTGAAATGGCATTTATTTTTCCGAAAATGCCTTTTGATGCCACCACATTTGTCGTGGGACAGGTGGGGAGGTGGTCGTGAATAAAGTTTGTTTTTAAAATCTCCGCATCTAAATTCGATTTTTTCGCTCGTTACTCATGGGGCGAATCTAATAAAGTTGATTTATGCTACCGTCGGGTGGAACCGGCCTGCCGCGTAACTTTTGCCGTCGCCCGTTGTGCGGCTCACGGGGTTGGTGAAGGGGAGGAAAACAACCGTCAAGTCAAAACAAACTAACACCATGCGGCATTCCGGTGGTTCTGTTGCGCCAGCGAAACGAAGGAAGGAACTTTGCGAAACGATTTTCTTCGAGTTAAAGATTTGAATCGGTTGTCCTTCGATGGTACTGCCATGCTTTTCCCTTGAGTTTTCCCTTGCCTGGTGCATACAAACAGAATGAAGCAATCGTTCACACGTTTTGCACGGAGCATTTGCCTTGTAGCGGCCGCGGGTCGGCCTCGTATATTTCCGATGATTTAGTTTTCCTACTTTTCTATCCCGTAGCTTTCTGGCAATATCAACAGGAACTCCGTTTTGGCACACGTGCGCCGATGGGAGGGCGCTTACGGGCCGGAAAAAAAGAAGTGACATTCCCGATCCAGGGGTTGCCCACGAATCGAGCGGTTGTTGGCAAAAAGTCGTGCTGTGTATGCCGCTCACTGAAGCATACGAGCATAAATGCATAAGCAAATCATCGTAAAATATTTGCGTTCGCCGAGCGAAACATAAATCTGAATTCCATGGTTATATGTTTTACCTGATTACAGTTCACTGGCCAACAGGCTAGCGGGAGGTAAATGTATTGCAGGAAACCACTTTTTATTGTTGGTCGAGATCCCAGTGATTGTGCATTTGGGGAGAAAAACGAAAAATGCAATCGTTTTAGGTTGTTGATCGTACAAGATTTCAGAGTGAATGAGTTACATTTGTCTTAAATAGTAAAAATAACTTTATTTGACTATAACATTAAAAAATAAATACTTATTTATTGTTTGAAACACAAAAAATTGGTATGTCAGGTATTTCTTGATTGGTCACGATTGAAGTGATGGTTTAATACTGGTTTTATATTTTTTAAGCCATTACAAATTGAGACAAATATCTCGAATGGCCTTTTGATGAAATAATATAATTAAAAAACAAACACAATCAACAAATAATCAATTCAAACAACAGCACATACTTGGTCTTTACCGCAATGCCACATGAAAGCATATTGCTTGTAAAGCAGTCAAGTATAAGATTCGATTTTACCATTGTTTGCATCCTAACACATACTGGTACCGGGCGATTAACGTGATTTAGCTGGCGAATTATGTGCAATCAATCATAGCAAATGGGACTCAGAGCACCTAGAGAGCCTTCTTCGGAAGAAGATAGACGTGAGTCGGGTTTGGTGGGGTTTTCCATGTTTACCTGCCGGATATGATTTGCAGTTGTCGAAAATTGTCTATCCTTTTGGGTTTTGATTTTTGGTGCCTTTTTTATTCGATTGTTTCAATCATTTATCGTCTTTTGTAATGTTTGCCGTTGATTGAATTGGGGCCAACGAATGCCAGGAGTGTGAGTTTTGCCGCGTTCCCATTTGCGTGTGCACATTTTCCCGACGTTTGTCGTGTTTAGCTGATTGGATTCAACAGTACGGTTGGTTTGGTTGTTTGTTTGGTAATTTCTTGCTTCATTCAACACACGTGGAAAAACGGAATGCCTACTGGTTGGGGATTGACGACGGCATGTGTATCGATGGGTCTGCCGGCAATCGTTTTGTGAGCTGGAAAAATTATACCTTTTTTTGTCGTGTTTCTAATCGCTTTGCCAAACTATGGACGCGAAGAAGGGCTTGATAAGCGCAGAGTTGTGGCATATGGTGACTTTTGCAGCATAGCGTGATGGCAGACCATTAGTTGGAAGGTCGCGAAGCACGTTGCGGTTAATTGGAGGCAATATTTTACATCCACACTTACACAGAGGGTAGAATTCTCAGATTGGATGTAAAAGGATTTTCGTTCAAATGTACTTAGAAGACATTTTTATGCAGATTGCTTCATTTTATTTTCTTTTTTAAGAATGCTGTCATTTGGTATCATTTTATCCGGAAATGGAGGCGCATGGTTGTCTACAAACCGCATTGGTGAACCAGTCGTTAGTAAAAATCTCCTAAAACTTTCGCCAACAAAAAACAAAAACAAACAGATACATATATTTCAATTAGAATTCAAAAATACGACGGAAAAGCTTTTATGTTAACACTTTGAATCGGTACTCAACTCGACGCTTCTACCATAGTATGGAGAGAACACAACATTAAACTTTTGGAGGATGAAAATGCGATTGAGCATCTAAAATCAGAAAATCATTGATTCGCTTACATTATTGGAAAAATCTTGAAACCTACTGAGGGAAGAAGTGAAAAAAAATTTCCGCCATTATTCATGCGAGTCTACGCGAGGAAAGAAGCGAGGCACTTAACTTTCTGTTGTAAATAAAATTATTCCTTGAAATGCTTTGCGGGAAAGTTGCGATAGCAAACCGCAATTCTGCGATTCAAACAGTTATAAACAGTACTGTCGTAAGTAAAATTATAGCATACTCAGTAAAAGGAGGCAGAGAGAATATGACTCAAACATATTTAATAAAAAATATGATGGACCCAAAACCAGATTTTCCTACTTCGTGTGAAGAAGCAGTTTATTTAGCACACGGCGTGAAGTCTACCATCCTAGACACTCAGCTATTTCGACAAAGTGTGAAGCACTTTGCAAAGATCGCTAAGTACCTGAAAAATCTAATTTTAAAGACTCTCAGCAACGCTCTTGTACAGTGCTGCATAGTGGGGTGGAAATTAAAAACCCCAACAGCAAGCAAAATGATGTAAAATATGTTTTTACTGAACAGCACCTTGGACGAAAACCTGTAAAAAGTAAGGTCTAGCACCATCTTTTACCGCTGTAAATCACTTCGGTTGAAGAGTGTTTTTACTCCAGACTCTTTATTCCTTTTTTTAAACCTTAAAGTGTTCTGGAGAAAATATTTCCTTCTACCTCAATGGAGAGGCGGCACTTTTCACAGATTACGCTCTATTATTTTGATTTTTTAATATCCTCTAGACATACCTGGCAAGGCGATCGCGCCGCATCCTTATATTTAATTTATTTCTTCGCACTTTTGTTTATGCTCCGCGATACCGGAAGTTATCGCCGGGCCAACACTCAAGGGGCGAAAGAAAGAAAAGACGCTCGGGGTGGATAAAAAAGTGCAAGGATCCAACCGGGTTGTCGTGCGGCGAATCCGTTAAGCGAAGTAAAAGCTCGCTCGCTCGGTCGGGAGCTGGCGTGTGTTTACTGCACCATGAATAATCCGGCCCACTGCGGTCGAACGGGTATTTTCTTAGATGGTCTCCTCATTGGATGGAAGGGGTGGGGGTGAACAGGGACGAACGACGGTGTTTCCATTGGTGTTGAAGTGTAAAATTGTAATAACATGCCAAGGTAAAGGAATCGTTTCGGGCGCCTCCGATGGGTGGTTTTGGGTGGTTGGGATGCCGGAGGGAGGGTCTGTTTGGTCAGGAGTCGCATTTTTGCAGTTCCTCCGGAAGTGCCCCTGGCCTCCACCGGCTCCCTGCTGTTACGCCTCGTGCCAGCGCAGGTGAAGTGTAATTTAATTATGTTTTAATTATTTTAATTTAGACACACTGATTCCGTGCAACAGTTGACGCCTTCCGACGTCGGTTGAGTTGGTGGTTGAAAAACGCCTGATCTGGAAAGGGAAACTAAAGGGACGGGGGTTGGTTCCGCTTAAGTATGCTGGTAGGTGGCAGGTTGATGAGTTGCATTACCGGATGGTACAAATTCGAACACCTTGTTTGCTTAGAAGACTGCGGTAACATCATGAGGGATTCAAACCCCATTGTTTACAAAGAGTTTTTCAAAATCGTGTTTGTTTCAAAAAGATATTCAACTGAAATCTCTTTATTTAATTACATCGAAAGCACTTTAGTCATAATGGATAAACTATTCAATCAATTTCAGTTATTGCGCCTTCAAAACTCGGTAAACAAAGTCAAAGTTTCAATGGATCAATACACACATCCTCAAATGCAATTTCTATTGTTTGATTGCTTTTACTTTAAAAACGAAACTTTTTCCCAACTAGAGGAGCACTTCTAGCCATAATGGCGTAATAATATACGAAATCTGATTAGGGTAGCACGTGAAGACAGCAACTCGATCATGCACTTGAGCATAAATTTGCTCCTGATGCTGCCCATTGTCATTGGCTACAGAAGAAAATCGATTTTAAAACGTTACTCTCAAGCACACATCAATCGCACATCGCACATTTCGGTTTCTGGAGAGGGATTTCGGATCGGGTTGCATTGTTTGCCATTTCATCAAACCGGATTCCGAAGTGTACACGGGTCCGGTTTCCTGTACCTTCGGGAGGGAAGGTTTTCCCACAGTTCTGCTGACGGAGTTTTGGGGCGAAAATGAAAGTTCAAGTGTGTTGATCGTCCGCTTAAGGGGGCGGTAAACGTTTGGCCCTGCATTAAATATTTCTCGCCAGCTCCGGAACTCCGAATGTCCAGCGCGCCGGATTCGATGGTCGCTATCTCGGAGTGCTGTTTGAACTTGCTTACTGAAATTGAAATTGCAGAAAACTGGAAAAGAAAAATGAATCCCAACCCACTGCTCGGACCAACATTCAAGCTTTGGACGTTCATTTGTAAAACCCTCGTGATGTGTATGTGTTGGGCCCGACGGAAGGAAAGAAGCTGTCTTCAAGGAGAGCAGCAAACACAGTGCAGTGGATTTGTTTAAGTTACAAATTCAATAAATTTATGGATATTCTATGCAAATATTAACTTAAATCATTTATGCAAAGAGAAATCGTATGGAAATCGGATCGGATCGCTGTCGAGAGATTTGTTCGGGTTCCGGTTTCGAAGTGGCTGAAACAACTACGAACTGTTTGGCCAGGGTGTCCCACGAGTTCCGGTACCGGTTTCCGGCCCACTTCCGTCCACGATGCGCTCTGGCAGATGAGGCTTCCGTCGCTCAGCCGCTTTCACTTTCCCATTTTCCAGTACCCATCTCTTTATGGGCCGCCATTCGAATGTGGGAAGAAATGTGTTATGTCCCATCGCCGTAATCTCGTTCGTTTGGCGCTCGGCATTGGCTTCCGAGTCGGCGACGGGCAGTCTAGCGTCGATCGTGGAGGAAGGAACCTACGGTCTACCGTTTCTTGGCTGGACTGGACGTTCCGATGTCGTTGTGCTGGTGTCCTTCAGCAGGTAGCTTGCTACAAAACCGAAGCATATGGTACGTGGCGCCCAAACGAACGTCACGGCAAAAACTAATAATTTCTCCATGTGGGCCGAAATCCCGGACAGGGGAAGACTCATCGCCCTCGTGTGGCAAGTTCGTAGGGTAGGATGGTCCGTTTCGAAAGATGAAAAGATGAAACCCATTTCAGAAATACGTGGTTTCGGGGGGATGGTTTGCGACCGGACTGGACGTTGTAGGTGTTCTTGATTTATAGCGGCTCCACCTCCCGTTCCTGTTTTCAAGCCGGCGTAGCAGTTCGACCTCCAATTCTGTTCCAGTTGGACAGTAAGCATTTGGTTAGTAGTAGGTGTCCAGGTGCTCCCGAGTGCCGGTTTTATTATATGCATGCAAATGGTAAAAATTTGAGTATCTTCAAATTTCCCGGCCAGACTGCAGACATGATACCCATTTTTCCCATGTAGCGTCGGGATTGCTAGCAAGTAATAAGGGATACACCGTTTCACTTTCACAGTCGATTCTGCAAATGAAATCTTTTACAAGTAAAGGGTTTTTTAGTCGTCATTTATCATAAAAGCTCGGGTCTCATACTCATTGGAATGAAAAGAATTCATTTAAAATCAACGACAGCCTGAAGGTGTTACCTTTCTTTATCTCTTTCAGAATCGACTCTGTTGAGCTTGAGCCTGATAGCACTATCGACAGTGAGCATTCAATTTATAGCTTTCCGATAGCTTCATTCAACAGTTAATAACTCAACTGGCGTGCGTGAAATATCTACATCCACTGCAACGGAGTGTGGTGTTACCGGGATTTTCTTCTGATGGTATGAAAAATTGATGCCATTTTCTGGTTTTCTTTTTCACCTCCGCCGTACAGCCCTCCCCCCTCGCAGCCGGCTGGGTGCATTATTCCACGCTCCATTTCGGATTATTATAGATGTGATCCTGCGCAGACCGTGCCGATGCTGGGGCAGATAAGTAGAAAATTTATTCATCCAAAAATTCCCTCCCAAAAACAGGACTTTCGTTCTTTTCGTCTCACCGGCGATGTGGAGGAAAAGAAACCGGGTCCGGGAGGGGAGCGAGAGGGCTAATGCACATTGTTGAATAATGGTGGAACATGGAAGCGTTTCCGCTGTATCTGGCATTCGTTTTCGTTCTCTCCACTCAACAGGAGCAACAGGAGCTACGGAGCAACTGAACGTACGGTTTTGAAAATTTAAAGTGACATAAATTATGCACAAACGGTAGGAAAATATATCATCGCCCCGGCAGGCCGGCTTTCCTCGGCCTCGGCCGGAGTCGCGAAGCATTTTGCGAGCTATATGGAATGTTATATGTTACGTTGCGTTGTGCCTAGGATCGTTCCCTTTTTTGTATTTACTCCAGAGCAGATTCCCCTGCTTGTCGGTTTTCCTCTCGTTTTCCACGCCCGTACCGGGGGGCCCGTTTGTCTTGCATACATGATCCGATCCTAAATCACCGAAATCGGCACCATTCCATCGCGCGTACGCCTCGTCGAAGGTGCGGTTTAATTGTTTTAGCTGTAATAACGAGGGTTGAAAGTGGCATTATTTTCACCCGAAGCTACTCGTTGAGCTCACATGGACATTATTGAGCATTTTGGGCGTCCGTCTCGTGCATTTATTTGTTGCCAATGTAGGGAAACCATAAATTAGCTCAATTTTTACATGAACAGTTTGGATTAAATGATAGTTACGAATCCTTTCGTTCATGTTTTTGTTTCAATTAACTTTTCCATTGCTTGTTTCTATGGATTGGATGTAATAAAAAAATCTTTCTGCGATTTGATCTTCCTCATGAAAAAGGCTTTTGATAAAAATCACCGAAAGGCCTTTAGGAAAATTGGCTCCTAGAAATATGGTGCGGAATGAAATGCGTATGGATATCTAAGCCATTAAATGAAACGACGACTTCGTACTGCTTGGCGAGCCTCTTTAGGCCTACAATCATACAGCAACAATCACTCTAACTAGCATCTTCAACAATTGTCGGAACGAGGGTAGATTGCGTGGCTCGAGGTTCGTAATGCAACTGAAAGCGGTTGTGTTTTTTCTCTCCAGCGTAATGGAATTTACTACCGCAAGCCTTTGCTGAGTAGCAAAAATTCAAGGCCTATAACGAAAAGCATCGAGTCGAGTGGGGCGGAAGGAAAAGAAGTTATCCTATGAAATGCATAGAATCTTGCCCTCCGTTTGCAACCAGCATCCAACAAGTCGAGACGACGCCAGTCAATTTAATTTCAGCGCCCCGGCATAAACCTAATACATGCCGAAAATGGCCAGCACTTCGCTCACTTTCGATTTCGTATGCTGGTGCTTTTTTAGGATTTCAGATTGTGTTTGTTGTTCGCCCCTTGCTTTCCCTCCGTATCTCTGATGAATGAAAAAATATGTATTTTGGCTTTTCCCACCCAGCGAAGGCACGGATTTTCGGGTGGCGAAAGGATTTTCTTCGTTTACATGTTGCCATTACCGGGCAGTGCCGTTGTTACGATGGCGCCACTTGCAATTTGTCGAGTGATTCTAGTCGATCCAGTTTGGAAGAAAAAGACAAACAAAAATGTGAGGGAATGGCCAAAACACTTACAAATTGTAACAAGGATCTAATGCCCGGCAGCCGAAGCCGCTAGGATGCCGAAAGGCCACTTACATTTCAACAACGTACTCACTGCTCTTTCCTCATTTTTTTATTTGTAAAAAGAATAAGACAAGTTGGTGTAACAGCATGTGGTGGAATGAGAGAAATGAAACATGTGAGAAAAAAAGATTTCCTCCAACCAATTGTCCCTATTTGGTCAATGTTTTCTCGGCACAAGCTTAGCCATACCGTATCCTTCTTGTTGATCTCATCCAAGTTCCATGACGGGTAAGTTCGTCCACTTTTGTAGCATCTCGACTGTCCTCCTCTCAGCTCTCCCTCCTTCTAAGGGTCTTATACGATCTTGTTTGTTTTTATTCATGTATTCACGGTGTCTCTTTTTTATGTCACTTTTTTATGACAATGTTCCGCAAGACCGAATGTGCAGTGAAGAATATGTGATAGCATTTTGCAATTCCATGAACAGCCGTTTGGGCGATTTGGTACAAGTGGACTGTACTTGAGATTTCAATTGTTTTTACCAGGAAGATACTTTTCAAACAGCAATTTGCTTAAACGTGCCATAACAGTATTAGAAGGCGAGAATAGATTAAGCGATAACGCCAATTCAATCTACCCTAAGATATTTGTACTTTCTAGCATGCAAAAAGTAAATGTGGCTTAAAATAGGTACTTCATCAACGTTCACCATGATTAAAAACGCATGCAAAACTGTCGTAAGTGAAAATTTTTAATAGCGTTGTTGCAGTTTCGAGCAATTCTTGGTTTCACGATAGAGTCAATGTTATCGAAGAGAATGTTGCATGATTAACTGTATAAATATTGATCAGATGCAATTCTATGCTCCATTATTCGCTACGATACTCCGTTCAACGATATTCAGCAAAGTGATAAATCTAATAGAAATTCAAATTCAACCGGCCAAAACTTTGTTTCTCATGTTTCAGTTTGCATTTCCCAGCAGGAATGAGATAATGTAGGAAGGACAATCGAATAGAAAAGAAGGCTTGCAAAAAATGGTTGAATCTGTGAAAACTCTATTCCTCACTTCTACGAGAGCAAAAGAAAAGTGTTCGTCCAACGGTGAAAATCGCGATTTAGACGTAGATAAACTGGTAAGGGTAGAGCATTTAACAAAATGTTCGCACCATAGATAATATCAGTGCTCTTTCTTATAGAGTTTGTAAAATATAACTCCTTAATATTAGGGAAACTACGGAGCATAAGTTGCTTAGAAAAAATTAAACTCTTAGAGAAAGTTTTTGCTATTTATAATGGCAGTTTTCAAATATTTCGGTTATTTGTTTATGATAAATTTTCGCGTTAAAGTGACATGATTTTTAATCGAAAAAATCTGATGAAAAGTTGTACAAAACATAGTCCTATCTACAGGTCACAAAGTTCACAAGATGTATTAACCTCGCAACAAAAACTCCGTGTCCCACACTACGACCTTGTTTTGCCTGAGGGGTTTATTCGGTTTCTTCGACAACAGTTTATGTTAATAAGCCGAGTGGTTATTTAAATGAACCCAACCGTGCCGTTAGACGAATGAACGATGGAGACATACGGAATCGAATACGAGCAATCCGACAAGTCCAATTCGTCGGGAGTCCTTGGACCAGTAATCCTTCGCAATGTCTCACAGCGACACAAGAGCACAACTTACTATCCCACGAATGGAATTGCTAATTAGATGCTGACGCGATGGTGGTGAGCCCGATCGAAATCACTGTGGCCGCGCCATTGCTGCTGGACGACCCGCAACAGCTCATCCGATTACTCGTCCATGGAATACGAATGTGCCTCAAGTGCTGAGTGGCGTCTATTTTTCTTTCGCCACGATTGTATTTAATGAAATTGTTACTTACACTCATGAGGAGCACACAAACAGACCCGAGTTGGAAAGCGTTCGGATTTAGGACGTTCTGGTTTTCTTATTTCTTAGTATTTGGCCAACGTTTAACTGCACTAGGGGATCTGATAAGAAAATGAAATAGAATTGACCCGCTTTGACCTGGCCGAGGCCGATTGCATCTGCAAGGATTATGTCAAGTGCAATCCAAGCGCAAAGAAAATACTGAGCTCCGAACGCAAAGGGATTGAGTTGGTGCGAACCGGAGTGGATTTTAAAGTAGTGTCTGTGTGTTTTCCTCCAAGTGGTGTGCACTCTGTGCAGTGCTTTTTGTTGTTCGTTCCCAATGCCGATCCGGTTTCTCGCTTTCGCCTGCACTGGCCGCTGCATTATTCATCTGAATTTGTCACCATCGGATGCAGCAGCTTCCATCTCGCAGGAACGGCAGTGGAGCAGGTTTGTTGGCAACGTCTCGGCCTCCTAAGACACTAGTCTTATTTTAAAGAAAGGAATGAGGTTGGAGTTGATTTTAATCTATCCTCTCCGCCAGTTGCTCATGTTTTATGCATGCGTTTTATTTCATGTGTTGGCGTGCAGTAAATTTGAGAAAGTAATGTCCCAGCTAACGCTCTGCAGGATCATGATAAAAGTCGGAAAGCAGATCGAACGAGAATTCCTGTGTTTGTGCGAATTGAAATTGAAATGGATCAATTAATACTTTCCATTTACCGAGATGTGTCGTTAGTATGAAAGCATCGCAGCGGTTCAAAGAACTAATGGATATTATTGCTATTAGAAAATAGGAAATATGAGCCAGTAGATCTTTGAAATTGCAAAGCTAGAAGTGAATTTGTGAATTTACAAATTTTTTCAGATGCACTTTGCCTCTCTTTCAGACTAGATAAATCCACATTCCATATGAATGTGTGTGTGTGTGTTCAAATTTTCTTAAATTTATCGTCAATCGTAAACATCTCTGACGAGCAAATCTTACTTCGTAATATCTTTTCCTTGACTGACTTCGATCACGAGATACATCTACGTTGAGCAGTTATCGTCAAGCAATTCCTAGAAGAGATGGAATGCAAATCTGAACTAGCTCAAGACGAAGGCAAAAAACATGGTAAAGTTATTCACCGTTTTGCATGATGGCAAGTGTAAGCATGCATCTTTCCAGGACTCATCCATTTATTCCGGTCGAAGCGAAGGACCGCGTCGCGATGGATCAAAGAGGCAATCCGTTTCCTGGTTTCTTAAGAACGATAGAGAACGAGCGCGACGTTGAGCTTGCGGATGCTAAATTCCGCCACGGAAACACCCGGACGTACAATCGGATGTGGGAAATCAAATCGGTTTCATCATGAGTTTTATCCATCAAGCTTTTTTTCCGGCTCAAATAGGATTGCAGGCAAATGGCGAAAACGACATGGAAATTGGAGTCGAGGATATCGAGGATAAAAAATGGCAGCTCTGAAAAGAGTGAAAAGAAAGAACCTCCTGGAGTGCGGTGAAGATCCACCAGAGGAGGTCTCTGCAGACGTTTACCCATTCCAAACGGATGCACGGCTCAAGAAGGTCGGTTTCTTTACGCGAAGTTTTCAGGATGCGCGTTGAAACCCCGCCGAACGGGAACCATTTCACCGCATTCGCCGCTGCGGCGTTCCTTTGAAGAGGCTTTCCACCGCTGCAGTTTGACTGCAATATTTGTGCAGTGATGAACTTTCCATTCGCCTCTCGACGTTGAAAAGGAACGCTGGTAGTGTGAGCGGGTGGGGTCGTTCTTTGGCTGCAACTTTTTGATCCGCAATTTTCCATCAAATAGCTACAAACAACGCAAGGACACAACACAGGGTTTGGGAAAAGCAACGATAGATCGCTTGGAACAGGATCTAGACCCTCCAATGAGATGTTCTGTATGCTTTTCGCGAACCGGTGAATGTGTGTTTTAGTTTATTGGTGAAAGTTCAGTTTGGGCGAAAAGTTTGCATCTGATTCCTGACTAGCGAGAAGAAGTTGAAGAGTTTGAAGCGTCTCAGTTTGTTCTTCGGATGTGTTGTTCTGAACGTGATTTGTGATTAAGTTGGTTGGATGATATTTCTTTTCGGAACGTAAGAGTAAAAACCTTTCAGTAACTTGCATACAACAAAAATGTAGCTTTTGAAGCTGCTATTGAACATTTTAAATGTTGAATACTTAACTCTTTAAAAGACAGGTTGATCATTATTCTATGCCTTGTAATGAAGTTAAAAAAAGTCTTGAGTATGCTATTGTTTGGAACACACTTTTAGAAATAACTAAAGAAAACTGTCTCTGTTTTCAAAATGTGTACCATAGAACATATTTGATGTGGTAAACATTGTTCTGCAACCTGCATGAAATTGATGGAAAACTCCAAATGCTTGTATAAAGTACGCTTCACTTGCCAGGTTTTGGTGAGAATTACAGTTTGTGTAAGTGTTTTGGGTGATTCAATGGGATGATAGCTGTGCCTCACGTGTTGAAGTATCTCTTCGTTTTCTAACCACACTCTCGTACAGCCTTCTGGGGTCTTCCAATCCTCTGCCCTCTTGTGATTCTAAATGAGACAAAATTTCTGATCGTAAAGTTGTACGATTGAGTGGTAATGGGTTCTTTTCCGTCCTGCCCTACATGGGTCACAATGTCTCATCCGGAAAAGCTGATGTATAAGAAGAAAAAAAAACATTACATTTGGGGCAAACAATTCGAAAGAAGAGGAAAAAAGTAAATCCCATCCGTAAGTGCAACCGTGTAAGTAGAAATAACAATTTGCACGGACAATTTTATCCCATCACTGAACGCCCGTTTCGAATCGAAGGTCCTTGGAAGTTCCCATGGTAGGAACGTGGAATAAATGGGACATTGTGTGACAGGACAAATGAAAAGTGTCGCCCGACAAGTACTCATAACTCGTAAAATCGGTGGTTTTATACGACATATTTTTTATCTGTTTATGAGATGTTTGTGTTTGTTTTATTTTTTTCTCTTCACTTTGCACTATAGAGCTGCAAACGGTAGCTTTACCGTAATAAAACGTTATTGTTGAATTTATGCTACAAGTTTTGTCCGGGCAATGCTATACCGAACACCAGTACAAATCACAAACTCTTCAAATCGGTTCAGACCGTTTCTGTCGCTTGGTGTTGCTCAAGGAAAACTGTGCGAGCTAAAATATAAAACATACACAAATGGTGGGCTTTGCAATAGTCCCCGGTTGACAAGAAACACATTTTAACTTTCGCGGTAAACGTTGAGCAGCCGAGACTATGGTGGAAACTGTTGCAGCTCCGTGTGCTCTGCTAAAATGGCTTTCGGGATAGTGGGAAAGTTTGTCCATCGGACGGTAGGGACGATCGCTCCAAAGCGTTTTCTTTTCAGCAGCAAAATTATCAAATGGAATCGAAAATGGTTCTATCGACGCGAAGAAGTGTGATTCATGAGGGAATGTGTGATTTCTATCTTTGTGGTTGAGGATGGATCTGTAGTAAGAGCTGGATTGGTATAAGGAAGCTTCGAATGGAGCCGAAAAGGACGAAAGTAGTTAATGTAGAATCGATATTTTCATCGGGTTTGGGAAAGGCGTGGGAATGAATGAGAGCTAATTCTCTTCAAAAAATCAATTTTCGAGCCGTTATCGAAATGTTGTGTTATCTTCTAAAATTTATGAGATGTTTATTGTTGAAAATACTTGAAAATGTACATTTCTTTTGAAAATGTATATCAATTAAGGACAACAGCAAAGAGTTATTCAAAACAATGTTTCATGAAAGAGATATTTTCCCGTTTTTTGGTAAAGTTTTTTGCAATGAATGTTTTCCTACACATAGCAAAATCGGCTCTTTGATATCGTTGTACAATGTGTCCAGCTGAATGGTGCTTCGGGAACATTAAAATATTTTACGTTTGTGAAGTTCATAAAAGTTTGTATCGTTTTATGGATTCGATGGAAGTTGATTTTCAAATCAAAATACTTTTCCGATTACTTTTTACGTTTTTTTACGGATCGTTTTGTTTCCGGTGCGGGCTGAGGGTGGCGTATTGAGGAAACATTATATCGCAGTTTATGTGCGTTCATAAAAATTCATACCGATTTATGGATGCTGATTGTTGATAGTTCTATGCTAGTTGGATCCTATTGCGAAGGAGCGCACATATACCGGATCTAGTCGTGTACCATCTGTTGGTTGCTCTGTTTCTCTGTCTGAGGAGAATGAAGAATAGGATTGGTAGCTTGTAAGTCGTAAAAACCGGAACTAATGGTATGGTAACTGATTTGAAATACTAGAACATTTCGTCACCCATCAAATTGTACGTAGAGTAGCTTAATACCGTAGAATTTGCTCTATCAGATGAAGCTTTAGCTAAAAAGCAGAGTAAAGTAGTGTAGATTGATCACATTTCACTATTGATTTTCTTTCTACTTTCTCTCATTTAAATTCATCGTATGGAAACGAGGATGCGGGTGGGTTTTTGTTGAAAAAGCAGGGAAAATCCAAATAAAAGGGTAGGAAAATTACAAAAAGGGAGAATTCTTTTGAAGTTCGACATCAACTTTGATTTGAAACATGAATCATCTACAGACATCGTGTTTTCCGTTGCGTATAAGTTCTACCATGCGTATATGTCGATTCCGAATCGCAAATGTATTTTGTTTTATCCCCACTAGCAGGGTACGCATTCGATTTATAAGTTCTATTTGGTTTCAATTGCAAAAGTTTGAATTTTTGAACAAACAAGCACCCCACGTGTGAATACTTTTAAAAGTGAAACTCGATTTCAAATCTTTTTCCCCTTGTTTGTATCTATATTTACCTGTTATCAAGTAGCTGTTATCAGTAGCCATAAATCGTTTGAGAAGAGACGTTTTCAACCGAAAAGAACAAAATCTCAAGTTAAAGTTTCCTCTAACTACAACCATCAAAGAAAAACCATTCATCATGAAACGTGTAGTCTTATGTTTGATTTCTTGAGTTTATATGCCTCTGTGGTTGAAAGAACATATGAGAAATGTATCAGGAACAAGGAAAAAAGGGAGACTTGGTATTGCAGTTGTCACGTAGATAGCATGTAAACTCATGGGTCACGGCTAAGTCTTGCAAAATTTCCACCCACGAGCATTATGGTGACTTTTTCGGCATCCCATTTTCAAGCTGGACACGAAAACATGTTAAACCTGCCTCGGTGGGATTGATCAACCGTGGCGTGCGATTTTAGATTACTACATACGCCACAGCTGCGGGCTCGATTTCGTTCGATTCCTATTTCCGACCGGAAGTGTATCATTATGGTACGCTTTTGACCGGAAGGGTATAACAAGCACGTTAGCGTGTAACACCCTGCCTCGTTGGTTTTCTCGTGTTACCAGGATTCAATTTTACTTCATTCCCCATTTTGCTTTCCTGAAAGGGTTCTCGTTTTAAGGACACACCTTTAAAGGGGGTAGACGAATGAAATTATATTTTTCGCATGGAAACAACCCACAAAGGTTGTGAAACATGAGTTTGCTAAAACACAAACCACGGTAAAGTCCGTTTCGCCATGGGGAAGTGAGTGTGTGCATTTTTGAATTTTTCATTCTCATGTGCTCATTTTCTCTTTCTCTTGTTTTATTTTGTAGGAAAATATACTACTGTTTGACCCTTTTCACTGTTACCTAAAAAAAAACTACCGATCTCTGCTGGAGAGAAAGTTTATTTTGCAATCCATGTTCCCGCTTCGGTATACCGACTTTTTCCGTTTCACAATCGGTTTTCCATTCACATCCTTTCAGGTGGGTAGAGTAGGTATTTGAATCGACTCAGACTTTCCTCCATTAACAGGTGCAAGCGGAATGAAAGAGGAAAATGGCGAAAAAATGAAGCAAATGTTGTTGTGCACGAGATAAAGGAAAACCTGGGCCAACGGAACGTTTGAATCCTATACTTTTATACGCTCGTTTATGGATAAAGTTTATAATTTGCTTAATCTCCTTTGTCATTGTGTTTAATCTTTCGGTGGTTGCGGTAGGTGCGAAAGCTGGGCCCGGGACGCAAGGTTGGAACACGTTGACACGTAACCGAGTTGACCGGTTGGGAATGAGTTTTCCTAAGTGCAGCAAGAATGGAAACCCCATTATCCACTGTTGCTCTTCCACGTTTTGGGTGGTTTGTCTTGTTGGATCTGGAAAAAGAGGAACGCGGCGCTCTGGAAAAATCCTATTTTAATGTTGTGGTAGGGAAAACATACTTTGCACCTACCTGATGGGGAAGGGCTAGGAATACGGAGAGAAAATTTAAAAATAAATGTATCAGAAACGAAGAATGTAGGTAATGATAGTCTGAAGAGGAGTAGAGCAGGGAAACTTACGACCTGGAAAATCTTGTCTCTTCCGCTCCTTCCTTCACGAATTGCACGGCAGGATGGTGCACGCAAGTGTAGATAAAGTTATTAAAGCAAAGCGCCTGCCTAGAGTCAAGTTTTTAGGCAGGGAACCAGTAAGAAAATATCGTTGTCTTATTTTAGTTTTTGCTTCTACTCTGCACTTGCAGTAGCAAAATATTTCTTGTAATGATAATGCATTTTCGGTGCATGCTGTGTGCGCTTTTCTTTGCAAGGTTTACTTTTCCTCTCCCCACATAATGTGCCCCGTGGCAAGGAATGGGAAATCTTTTTCGGAAGGGAATGTTTTTCTGTTCGGTTTGTTTTTCACTCTGCTGGTCATTTGGGGTAATTGTTCTTCTTGCACTTCTCTTCGGCTAGGTCGCTGCCCTAGCGGCTTGGAGGGACACAGGCTAAAAAGAGCCATAATGAGGAAAAGTAGAGAAGCATCCAGAAATGCAACGTGCCGACGGCGCAGAGGAGTTTGGGAGTTAACGTGATTTTAACGATCCTGTTGCCAGTTGTGACTCTTTGTGGAAATTGTTGCTTCTACCCCACGCGCCTGCAACTGGTGCGAAAGGGAAATTGTTGAATATTTTAAACGGAAATCTGGCAAAAAATGCATGTTTAATGGAAAAACTGGTCTCGTTTTGGATCGTACGAATATTTTGTTTGCTTATAGCAAACAGAGGTTTGTGGGGTGCATCGAATGTAAAAACAATATTTACCCAAACAAGACATTGAAAATGAATCATTCCAACATGTTTAGGTTCGGTGTGAATTGTTTTACTATGAAATTTCAAAAGATTATTCTTAGATTTCAGAAACTGTAATTTATTCACATGGCATTCCATATAAATCTTGTCTTTCATTCGATGTTAGTTTTGATTCCGTTCTACTCTCGGTTTTCGTACAATTTCTATCAACCATCACTCAACATTCGTGCAAATTCCTCCCGTCATCGTCTAAACTTAAGAAGAAGATTTTTGAAGACAGAAAAAGAGAGCAAGAGTGAAAAAAAAATCGACGGCATCACATCCTGGCCGCCTCCGAGGGATCACCCAAGGCAGAGATAATAAATTAAACCGGAACTTGTGAAGCGGCAATAAAACTGATAAGATGATTTAACACGCTCGTAAAAATGGGCCATATCGTCTCTCGTCGGGTGCCACATGTGTGTTGCGGGCCTTGTTTGCTGGCCTTTTTTTGTAACTGCCCGGTCATGGCCTCAGCGGCTGCGATATTCTTGGTTCCGGTGAAGTCGTGCAGAATTCATCCCCTTCTCCGTGCACGTGCGGCCGGTTAGGAATCGCGATTTAGAATGGAAGTTTTCTTCTGGTGCGCGGATAAAAATTCCATTTAGCAAGGAGTGGCTTCGGAGAGGCGCCGGTTACGACGAATTTCTGTTTTACGGGTGTGAAAAATATGATTAAGCTTCTTCTTCCTGGGGTTAGCGCTTTAAAAATACAAAAACACCCTTACACACGGTTTGAGGCTTGTTAGTCTAAGTTCGCACCCTTCTGTTGTGAGTTTTTTTTCCCTTCATTGCACCATAATGTTGCCCCGAAATGCACACATAAAGTCATCTCATCCATCTCATCTCATCTAGACGTGAAATTTAGTTGATCAAAATAGTCACATTGTATCACCGACCTTATGGAATTACATTTTCGGTGCCATCCTTGGTTTTCAGCCTGTTGAACCGGAGCTGTTGGAGGATGCGAAAAAATGGGCTCAAATTATTCACGTTTTCACTCTCGTCGTAAAGTGATTCAATCACTCGCATAGATACGAATACACAAAATAAGGCCCATTTCGAAGTGCATCCCATTTATTTCTATCTCAACTCGTGTGACTTGGATGTTGGCTGCCTCGGCCAATGTATTCCCTAATGAAGGGGGCGTACATAGTTTTATGCACGATTTAGTGCGAGGTAATGCAATTTTCAACCCTTTCTTGCCCGCTCCTGTTGCCTTCAAAATGGTACTGGCGATGGGGTGCGACCCCATTAAGGGATCAAGCATCGAAGGGAGCGTTGATTTTTTGACGCCGTTTCATCGAAACAAGAGATGAACCAAAAAGGATGTGGACGGCTGACTAAACCGATACCCGCTACATGGAACGTTTTTAAAAAAGTGGGGTTAGGAAAATTTTCTATGTGCTTTGGCTCGTATGTTTGTAACCATGTGTGCAAGGGGAGCAAGCCCGACGTGTGCTCGCGGTGACGATGGTAACACCCAGCCAGATGTTTTGGCGATTAATTAAGCTCTTAAGTGCTCGTGCATTCGACGTCGATCTCCGCTTAGTCGAAAAACAGCAAACTCCACTTAACGATGGAAATTTTAGATGATTTTAGTCAAACTTTTTAACCCATCACGTTAAGCCGGAAAGGTATGAAAACCGTTGCGTCGGATTCGATGCTTTGTACACTCGGAAGGGATGTATAAGTAAGATCACTAATACCTGGAACTAATTGAAAGCATGACGCTACGCAATGTAAAAGTTTCTACTTGAGATTGAAAGACTCCGCATTCTGATTTCGTATACGTTGTTCATACCATATGTTTAATTATTTTTAATTTAAAAAAGTGATAAGTAATTTAACTCTAAAATACTGCTTGCCAGATTACTGTCTCATGCAAGCAGTATTTAAGTGTTATATTACTTATCACTTTTTTTACAGAAATGTTTGTCAAAAAATTCGGACCAATGAAACTATTCCTGCTGTTCACATGTAAAATGAAAAAGATTTTTATTTCTTAATTGATTGCTTTCCGCTGATTTATTGACAAAATCTATCTGTATAGTTCCGCTGTCGATCCCGCGATTGACAAGAAATGGCGTATTGTTATGCTTGGATGGCGTTTATATACCTTGTTGGATTTGATTTCTCCACAATACAATAATAGGGTCCACCAGTAACAGTAACCAGACAAGCTGGAGTTGAAGTCATAAGTAAAAAAGTATTTCGTCTAATGAAATTATTTTATTGGGTTTTTGTTCTTTTTTGTACTCCACTGAAAGCGATCGAAAAGTGCGACATAAAGGCATCGCAGTGCTGGCACCTTTACGTGGGTGGATGCGAGCCCAAGGGCAGAGAGGAAAGCAATCGTGTAATAGTCGTAGGCTACTACGCCTTCCAGCCGCCATTTCCACGACCAATGGGCACCGCGAGGCATCCCGAACCACCGATTGCGCCGATTTCGACAAACACTCACTTTGTCACTCCGTTCGGTACGATCGCAAATAAACCCATTACAGCGCCGGTTATGATCCTTCTGGGACTTTCACCGGCCGATGGGAAGGTGGATGGCTCCGAGACACACGAGAACATGCCATTTCCCCGACCGGAAGCGTGGGTGTTTAGTGGCCTTTTCGGTGGTTGACAAAACGGCTCGTCGGAGCGTTGTTTTTTGTCGCTCGGCCCCGACGGCTATCGAACGGCAATAGGAAAAATCAGATAAAAATGAACGTACCGTGCAGCAAGGGCAACGAGGAGTAGCAGGGAGGGGGAGAAAATGGTACAACAGAAAAAAAAACAAGTCACAAATGGACATAAACAAAACAAAACAAAAAGCCGTACGAAGCGAATAAATCGACCACCGGAGGCTGTGTGTCGTTGGGCGCTCGGAAAAACTCGGATGCGAACCTACCCCCTTGCCTGAAGGACCTTGCTGTGGCTGATGTTGATGGCATCGATTGGATTTATCGTACCCGATGACCAATGGCTCGGAGGTTCGATGGCCCCGGAGGAGAAGGAGATGCGTTCGGTCATAAACAGGAAAAGAAAGCCAACACCGAAGTGCAACCGTAGAGCAAACGAAACTTTCCCAAATAGCCCCTTGCGGCGTGGGTGCTGCGGACGAAAGAAAGCAATCATAAAATTGACCAGTAAAATCATATTGTTTATGGACCGCACCGTCAACCGGAGCGCAACGGGCACGGCGTAGGTGATACTGGTCTATTTCCGCAACGACCGGCGATATAAATCGCAGCAAATTGCCTTTTCTCACCCCAAGTGGTGGGAAAATTGTACTGTGGCCGCGAAAAAGGAAACCGAAACCGACCGAACGCGAAGCAACATGTCTTAAATACCCACACATGGGCACTTATGGCGCCCGGCTCGAGGCAAGAGTGCTGGCGTTATTTATCTCACCTCTTTTGGCAGTGTTTTTCTTACTTTTTATCCAGCTCTCATTTCATTTCGCGTAGATCTTCTGCCATTGTTTTGCGAGCCTATCGGTTTATTTGCGAGCATTCCCTAGGCTTCCCCCGGCGAGCTGTCGTATGATGTTTGGTCTGCACGGATGCTTTTTTTGACATATGACTGGCCTCCGCGCAGAAACCGGAGACCGGGAGGACATGAGCGTTTTCCACTTGATGCTATCGGCTCCCGTATGATTAGTCAATGGAGGGTGGTGTTTTCCCCGAGCCGGAGTCGGGCCGGTGTTTTGGAAGGGTGCGACATAAATTATAACATAACACACAGTACATTTGTGCCGGGAGCAACCTGCTCGTTGGTGGCGAAGGAGCCCGCCTACAGCACCATGGTTACGATAGTGGTTTGCTCTGCTGATCCGGGGGTGGAAAAATAAAACTGCTGCGAGAAAGGGGAATGTTATCAGACACTCCCCTAGTGCTGGTCTGCCATACGCCATGGTGCGCCATTTATTGTACACCGGGGATCGGCTTCGTAGCGATCCGTCCGCAAGAAAAAGGGGTGCATATTTTAATGGTGTTTTGATATCGTTTAATGTTTTTATTTCCACTGATTGCGATGATGAGACTTCAAACCCCCACTCCTATGTGGAGGGTTCTGGGACGTTCTTGAGTTTTCTAGTTCCACGGCTGGTTGTCGATACTGTTCCTTTCCCCTTTCAATGTATTTAGAAAGCCGAAGCATGTAAGGAAAATGCCGTTGGATAGAGTTGTCTTCAAAACAGCAACTCAACACAACCAATCATGCCAACAACCATACCAGCGTCGGCACATCCTCCTTTCACCACACGGGAATCTGAATATTCTCCAAATTTGGTTTCCCAGGAGAATTTCCACCCCGACTTACACATCCGGCGCGAAAGCTTCTTCCTCATCCTCCCTAAGCACACCTCAGTAGAATGAATTGACGAGTTTAACGATTCATCGACTTCCCGTTGGTGTAGGCGGGTAAATATAATTATATAAATACAACTTACACTCACATCCACCTTTGTACTTCGTTTCTTCCTTTGGAGAAAATCCTCGCGGTTCTGATTGTGATCCAGTGCGATCAAATTCCCTCGTGTGCGCGCAGTAGGCTGAAAAGGGATTTTCAATTTTCCTCATCCTCGTCAAGTGGAATCGAAATTAACGCTAGCGTGAGCGAATTTGTCTGCCGGGCGGGGAAAGGTAGGTAGGCTTACGCGATGTTTGCGGCATTATTGAACTTTATTGTGCCGTAAATTGTACGATTTTATGATGCGTGCTCCTGTAGGGGGGTATAAATAAAGCTGACTATTATGCATATTTCTTTTTAATCGGATGCAGGGAGTGTTGCTTTTTTAAATTGAAAATTGAATTTTCCGTTGCGGGCTCTTGATCCAATCGGTATACATTGTATGATAACAGTCCAAACTGCTGAGAAATATTATGGTAATAATTTGTAGGTTTTTTCCTATTTGTATAAGCAAAATCTTTCAATTCTTTCTCACACAATTATTTTACTTTCGAGATATTACAAACACATCGGTCGTCTTTTGGGGAAGTTTTTCCAAGAATCTCTTCAACTAAACGGGCTATGCTGGGTGGGTGTCCACTTGTTTGAATGCGTCTACAACATTGGGCCGGGCGAAAGACTAAGCACGGACGCTATTTGCTGATATGGACAAGTTTTACGACCTACTAGAAATTCCCGCCACAAGCCTAAACCCTCGGCGATGTACACATTGTCGGAGCGAAGGGAATCTGCTGACCAATGCTTGTCTGGCACTGCATAAAACCCATTTTTATCTTGCTCCGTACGGAAGCGCTCGAAGGTGGAATCCCGACGTGTGGGAGGAAGCGGTTACAGCCGTTCGTACTCTCCACGCTTCGGGGTGGCACGGGAGGAGTGAACAGGAAATAAGGACATGTTATTTATGGCCGTAAACAAGATTTGTTCCATCGCTATTCCGGTGAGAGATGGGATGCGTCGGAAGAAGCACGTACGCGTGTACATCTGTTTCAGGATCTGGGATACAATTTTGGAAGAAGTTGTTAACGACCTTCGGATGGAATAATCTTTATGCAGACAAGAATAAAATACATGCATGTGTTGACATCGGGGAGCACGAATCGATTGTTGTTAGTGAGAAAATATTTCCTCATTGATGGGCGCATTTGGAACCCAACACTTTGGGCGTCTTTGAAACCATATAAAAGGTGGACATCGAAGAGGAAAAACAAGCAAGTTAGTTGGGTTTTTTATTCAAGATGTAAAACCTTGCCTCGATATTGAACGATAAATCATTTTTATCTGGTATTATTTCATTACCTCCAAAACTCCATAAAGCGAGGAAAGATTTTCATCTTTGTCAGCGCAAAAAAGAAAAGACGAACGATATGTCCCTCATATGAGTGGACATATTTCTACGTGGCACCGACTGCTGAAACATTTCATTTCCACACTACTGAACTGGTCATGGGGGGCTCCTCCGCCGGTTGGTTGCAACGAATCGTATTGGAATCACTTAATTATCCTTCCAACAATAAGGAATCGAGGAACGATGAGCCAGGGCTAGGGTGGGATGTTCCTAAAGAAAAACCACTAACATTGTCCAGCAGCGGTCAACCGGACGAAAGATAAGATAAGAATTCGGACTGAACTTGGTGTGTCCAACAAACTCTTCCTCAGTGGTGATACTTTATTTGTTCTAGAAAGAATTTCCGTCGTTGAAGGAATGTCGTTTTCATCTCTTCCTAATCCATTTTCTTGCTTTCAGTCGGTCGTTCAAACCGTTTCAATCACTTGTATAGCAATTAATGCAAAAGTTTGGATACTTCGGGTGAATCGGTGGATATTGACCCATATTGCTACCGCAGCACCCAGAGTGTTGATGGTCCAAGTTTTAGACCATATTGCAGACGACATTGTTAGAGGTGCATTATCAGGCTCTAATAAAGGGTCAATATTGGTTGATAGAAGATCGAAAAGTTATCAAAAACTTTAGTCACAAATATTTGTTATGTTTCAGAAGAGTATCCAATCCTGTATGGACCTAAACTCTATTATCGCAGATTGGAGAAGAGAAAAAATATTTGCTGAATCCGCAATTCAAATTACGACCAATGTTATGGGAAGGATATATTTGGATTCAGCATTCCATAAAAAGTTCGTTTGTTTTGGGACTTTTCCTTAAAAATACTCTGATATTCGTAGCATTCACTCCACATTTTTCGATTCAATGAAACGGGTTAAATCTCCATTGTTTCGCTGCTTCCTTCAGTGATAAACGGTAAATTACTACCTTCAGGAAAGTGGATAATAGTTTAATTAATTTATATAGCCGTCATCTATAACAGAGCAGATTAGATTGAAACGCTCCACAACAATCTTTATCTTCACATTCGAATGTGTTTTCTTTAGATTCAAGTGAGAAGTATGGTTTGCTAGGAAGAGCATGGTCTGCTTTCACCCAGTCGTATAAACATCAGAACCCCCCCCAGAGGTGGTCTCTGGACAAAGAAAAGGTCGTATGAACATCATTCCGCTACCTCAAAGAAGAGGTTCATTTTGCCGAAAACCAAGGATGTGGGGAACACTCGGTTGGGCGCAAAGTAACATCAGTCACTGTTGCAGAGCAAACTGCAAACTAACAAACTGCCATAAATTACTTAATAAACTCAATTATTACGCCACTTGTAAACCGGTCGGCATCCACACTGCAAGCTCTTTGCCATCGAGTGCATTTGGACTGGTGAAAGAAAACTAGAGGGAGGAGAAATTTTCCCAATGGAGGCAAAAATACGATACCCACTTAGGGAACTGTTACAAAGAAAAGCGTCCCCGCCGCCGGTAAAACAGCTTGGAGTCGGTATCAGCAGGCGGTCCAGTTGTTCCCGCGAGTGCCCCGGCAGTGCACTTGATGCAACGGTCGTCTGCGACGCAACACCGATGCCTTATTTTCCTATTAATAAATCCTTCCTCTTGTGCCAGCACTTTCCCTCCTCGGCGGGGATCGTTCGTCGTTTTAGTGAAAGCTGCTTTTTTTTAGAAAATTCCGACGAAAAATGCCCAGCGGGAGTTCTGCACTTCCGAAGCAGTGGACTTCGAACTCGCTCCTACCTCAGCCCTGCGGGAGTGTTTCGAGTCTTGGCGACGATAGTAAGCACTCCTTTTTCTGTGTGCTTCAACCTGTTCACTTGCGCCCAGACACAAGGAATGGCGTTTTCCTGGTTGACCGAAAATGTTGCTACCGTGCCCTGGCGATTCTGAAAGACTTCTGACTATGGTAAAATGCGTTACTACGAGTGGCTGAAGCAGTGGTGGTGATGTCGGCGACCGCACTTTCGTTAAGCAACCTACTGTGGGTTAAAAGTAGGGGTATGGAAAAGCTGAACAATTTCTTCGCAACACAGCGGAAAAACTCGACCAAACTTCGAGGCGCCGGACAGACCTTGAACCCTCGGGAGGGGGCCGACAGTTGCACCGTCGGTGCACAGTTTGTGTCATACACACCGGATCCGTTGCGCGACTTCCGACATCCTGTTTGTGTAGGCTACCATAAATTCGTTGTGAAAGAAAAATCCTCACCACCGGAATCTTGAGTTTAGCTCGGAACAACAGAAGAAGCAACTCACAGCATGACACTAAATTATACTTAAGCAATGCGAAACCCGTGCCAAACTGAGCGGAAAAGCTAGTCGAGTACGTGTACTGGGCGTGAGGTATGGATGAGATTAAGGTTTTTTAAAGCACATTTTGCAAGAGTACGGACAAATTTTAGTTCTCAGCCTATAATGTTTGGGGGATCATGCTGTGACGCATTTTTCATAAAGAATTTTTGGTATACCAAGACCCTTGCTTAACCTTTGGTTAAAGGAAGTTGATAGCAACAGGGTCATTTTCAGAAATATTAAGCTAACGGGAAGAAAGCGCTGGCGAAGGAGAGTCCTGAGAACACAAAAATCCTGATAGGTGGAAAAGTTGGTGAAGCATGTCTGCAATGGAACGGCAATGCTTTAGATACGCCGGTTGATGGCATTACTTGGAAGCGCTGCTTAAACTTCTTTCCTTTTTTACTCTCTTTCTCTGAAGCCAGATAATGAGGTTATGATTATGACACCCTGCTGCGTCACGAAGGATCATCTAATACACCGCTCGGAGCTGTCTCGACGACTGGCGACTTCACGAACTCTTCTCACACACCGTGAACCCAGACTAAACCGAGCTCAGATTGGCCAATCTAGGACTGATGAGTGGATTACGAGCGGTGGGTAATTTTAGTTTATTATTGCGAAAGTTATAGCACCCCCAACCGGTGACTACTTCAGAGGCGAACCCTCGCTTTATGTTGATTCAGGTGATTTGATTTGCTTTGCGGGTTTGGGAGATTTTTTTCCTCCTCCTCCAAGTGTCCTGGACGACTGTAAGGGAAGCTTAGTGGTCGCTACGGGGGTTTGTAGGGCTCACATGGAGCATAATTAATGAATCGGAGTTTCAACGATATTTCATCGAGTTGGACTTGTGGCAATCAATTAAAACCCAAGCTGCAGATGATGGACTTTGCGAGTTTATGGGTTTGTCGTTGGTATCGGGATGGACGTCGAGATCTACTGTCCGTGAGGTCCGTTGGGGATTCTGATTTATGCGAGCCATCGAGAGTATTGCCATAATTTTTTGGAAAAAGTAATCTGCCGTTATTCATACTTGATTAGTTGCTGTAGTAAGTACATTGTGTTTATAAATTCCAGAAATCTCTTTTCACAATTTTATGATTTTTTTAAATTGTTCCAAAAAGATCATTAGGCACAAAGAGATGTTAGAGGAATGTAGTTATGATTATAAACTAATTAATACAGTAATTTAAAAGTTAGTGTTTTGTATTGTTTCAACCGTTTCAGGCTATTGTTTAGCTAAGTTTTAAGTTCTGCAAAAGAAAACTGGTGATCAGTTATAACACTTTTCGTGGATTACATGCATGGACTGTTGAATTTATTGATCGTAGCCATCCATAACAATAGGAAATACATAAACTTCCAATGTTTGGCGTCCAATGTTTGGACCCTGCCGTGTTTCTGTTGCAGCAGCTGCAGTTTTGTGCGGTTCTGTTGCACTCATTTTGGCTGCATCGTTCAACATGTTTTTCTAAGAGCGGTCTACATAAGAACCGTACCGAACGAGAACCCTTTGGAATAGTGGAAGAAGTCGATATAGTGGTTGAGGTTGGCAGAGTATCCTGTACGGTCATTTGCTTTCGGCCTTGGTGTGCGGTGACCAGCTGGGTTGGAGCTGGCATGAGCGTGGGTTTTTATTTTCTTCCAAAATTTCTTTCCCTTTCCATTGTTGCACATTGGCTCTTCTTGCGAGGTTTTACCCTCCCAAACTCGGGCTCGGAAAGCAAATCCGGATATCCTGGCCTGGAAGAGCGATCGGTTTTCGCAACTTTCCACTACCGACAAACAGCAAGTTGCAGGGGTAAAATTGCAACTAGTTCAACCGAAACGTGTTGGTTGGCAATATTTGGCTTACACCCAAAAGGAAACTCAGTTTGCTTGCATTTATCACGAGCCGTTGCTGGCGTAACTGTTGAGCTGTGGAGGAAACCGTGCATTTGGGTTTACTTTTTGGTTCTTTTTGCCTTTGATTTTTTTTCCGCAGAACCGGCGAAAGATCTTAATTTTTCCCATGTTCGATCCTAACGCAAATGGGAACATCTTTTAAATACGGTTCCTTTGGAAAACAGTGAATGTAGTTATGTTATTCTTGATGGTGTTTTGTTCCTTTTTAACATGATTTTTCGTCTTTGACCTTAGTGCCAACCGTCGGTAGCGACGAAGGCATTGAGGGAAACATAAATGAAAATTTAAATTTTCCCTAAGCGCAACGAACTAACGTCGCTTGACTTTCCCTTCCACTTCGTCCAAACAACTTTCGAGTTCCATGTCTTCCTCGGCAGCGCAAACATTTCCTCAGCCAGCCGTAAAGCAGTAAGCTTGAACGCGTCTACAAAATGGTTATCTCATTTTCATGTCCGCTCGATGACTTGAAAATAGCAGAAAATCAGCATTTCCCGAATTAAATGGCCTGTTTCACTCTCTTGTCAAGAACGAAAAAAAACAGGCAGAAAAAAGGTTGTGCAGATGAAAAAGGTTGGGGCTCCGAAAATTGTATAATGATAGTGCCGGAATACCGAACGGACCATTCCGGTGCATCATGCGCATCATTCGGTTTGCTGCACTTGGCGTCGTTGTCCGCCCTAGGGAGTCCCGGACGGAAATGGCCGGATCTTTGGTGGATTTGGAATCGAAACGAACAGATTTTCGAGCGTTCGAAAGCGGAAAAGGTCGCAGGACGGAGGTATGACGGATACAGTTGGGGTTTCCTTGTACGATGGTTTATGCTAAGCTGTGAATCGCTGTGGAAGATTTAATGTTCACTGGTTGGTGAACCGATTTCGGTATGTGGGTATGCTTTTTCTAGGGGTTGCATTTGCTAGGCATAAATTTTGCTCAGGATCTGTTTGCGTTTTTGTCTGCCTCCTCTTTGAAAGCCCTTTGACCGTGGTGGAAAAACGCCACAAATTCGTAATCTAGTCGTAACGATGCAGGAGAGTGTGTTGTCGATAAAAAGGGACAAGAAATTTGAAATATGTTAATTTTTCCTTGTTGTAGCTTAATGGAGGGTGAACACTTCTTGTTCGTTGTCTTTTGCCGGTACATGAGCTCATTTGAAATGATTTCATGAGTGAATGAAATATGGAGGAATACTGAGCTTGAGAACAATAGATCAACACAACTTTTGAAGTTGTACTAAATTTTGCAAAGAGTAGTGAAATGAAAAAAATTGATAAATTCTTACATCTATTTTATTATCTCCAGAATATATGTGAAATTTTTCCCTGTGGAAACAGTTTTATTATTTTAATTCAAGTGTAGTATAACAGTTGTGTCTACATGATATATTTTGAATAGTGCCTTCTACTTCTGGTCTCTCGATCGCAGTGATCTATTCCTACGCCATTAGCTTCCGGAATCGGAAAATCGTTCCACTTTCAAACTTAACGCTACGGCGGCCACTACACTCCCAAGACCAGGGTTTGAAGTTGTACACGGTGGGATGGTTGTTTTCCGCGTTGTTTTCCCCCAACAACAGTACCGGTCGAAAGTCACCAGTGCACACACACACCCCCTCTGGAAGTCACTTCCAAGTCACCGAGCGGGCTTGCAGCAGCGGAAGCGGTGGAAAATAGCAAAGCAAAATTCAATTTATGTGCAAATTCCGTTTGCCAAATGTATTTCACATAACGCCGCATATAATTGAAATGCAAATGCATTTTAAAACGATTCCAACCCCTTCGGCCCGGACCTGTACTTTTCGGTAGTTCGTGGCTCGGCATCCGTGGCGCGTTATTTGTGCATTTAGTTCCGTGTTTGGGTGATTTGGTGAGGCACCGGTTCGGCCGGTCTGGAACTTTCCTGTGTACTTTTCGGGGCCGAGGTAAACACAACAAGTAGCGGATGCGGAATTCACTTTTCGACCAGGGAGCGGATGGTGGGAAAAGGAAACATTCTCCCCCTTACACCTTTCTCTCGACGGTAGCATTCCCGGGTATTGAGGTCCTTTGGGTGTCAACTCGGACGATTCGGCACACACGGGCAATGTGTGTAAGGTGACTTCTCGGGGGAAACAGCGAAGTCACCGGTGGTGACGACCAACGTTGCTGCGTGGAGATTTATATTCACGCTATATTGCTTTTCGCTTCGCAGAACGGGAACCTCAATATCTTGGTTGGAAGGAAAATTCGATGCGACGAACGTACGTCCATCGGTTTCTTCGTTTGGCAGCAAGCATTTCGGTTGGTAAAGTGACCGTTTGTTCTGCATTTCCTGTCCCGTGGAGCCCGTGTGGGTAGGTGAATCCTTTTCATCGCAACAGCTCCTCGAAGGAAAAGCCAAAAGGACAGCTTGGAATGCACGCTGCACCGGTTGGGAAAAAGTTGCACTTGTTCGAAGAAAAGTTTTTCGAGTACCCGATCCGAGCGGAAATGGTCGTGCAGAAATTCAAATTTATATCCCATGGAAGGCGGAAAAGTCTGACCGTGGGTTCCTCCACGCGTCTCTACGCGGTTTACGTGCTTCGCTTCTCGTTCCTCGATGTTGGCAATGCGTCGGTATAAGGTGAAAACCGCGGAACAATCCCAATTGAAAGATTGAATTTGAGAAGTGCAGAAATATTATGTTCAAACGTTTTGCACACCACTTGCAAAACGGCATGAGTAAGGCAACTGATATCTACCATACATATGTTGATTTGATTTGATTCTAAGAATCTTAAAGTACATCGTTTGGTTTCTATTAAAGCTCTAAAATGTCAATAGATGTAAACGATTGTAAATTTTCATTTACCTGTGATGGGAATAGCCTGTTTGCGTACCGATCGTTTGTTCTGATGTTAACGATCGTTTATTTTTATGCAAATAATTCCTAAATGTATCTTATTCACCAATCGTTGCACGGCAGATGTAACCAATAATTAATCCCAATACGATTCCTGCTAATGTTTGTGTTCCATTAGAAAATATAAACATGCTACATACATTTTTTTTATCCATCTACCAGAATCGTAGTTTTGTAAATCCAGATTGAAGTGGATAAAAAATTGAGTAAGAAGGAACCTGATAAAGCAACAGTTAATTTTTCGTTTCAGCAAGATCCATTCAAGCGAGCAAGTGAACATATAGGAATGAATGAAAAATAGTGGAAATAAAAAGAAAACGATCCATCCCAACTCATCCCCTGGTTTCCGGATGGCTGAATCAAATCGCAATCAATTTCACAGTTCAACCACCAAAAGTGACTCTGTCGTGTTTCTACCACTGCTGTCCGACAGTGATAAATCGTCCGCCATACGCAATTGACACTGGATTTCGTTGACGGCGTTGAATCGATTCATCGCTTGCGATGTGTGTGTGCTTTCCTGTCCACTGGCCCAAGCTTTCTTCTCCATTTCCCAAAAGGGATACGATCTATGTTTCGCAACGGAATCTTTCGCTATCGACTGTGGGTTCCTTTTGAACACTTTTTCCCTCCTCCTGGTGGGTGGTGGGTGTGTTGTGAGGGTGGCCAGCCGTTTTCTTCGCCTCGGACCTTCCATGGGCTGGGTTAGGGTTTGACAGGGGAGATTCCGCGAAGGAAATAAATTCGACTTCGACCAAAGTCGGAGAGTTTAATTCGATTATTCAAAAGTTTCAGTTGCCCTCCGAACGTATCCGCCAAGGGATTCCTGCACGTTACTGTTGAAGGGAAAGTTTGCGTTTTTCCGTTTAGTTTTGCGTTTTTTTTTCTTTGCTACATTCACCACTGGGTGAACACCTGTGACTGGCTCGGGTCAGAAGCGAAGTAAATATCGGTTTTACACAGGTTTTCTAAGATACGCCATTTTGGAGAACATTTCGTTTTTCCGACTCTTCCATACAGGCAGAGTTTTCCTCTCACAACACCAAGATAACGGCAAAGGGAATAGTATTGTTGTTTGCTGGTGTTTCGCTAAAAGCTCAGCTGCGATAAATTTGATGATTCGCTACGAATTACGTCAATATCAAATCGAATCAGAATAAGTTTCGTCCATTGGATTCCAGAATGGCACCAGTAGGGTTGAGCAAATGCTTGACGGTAATTGGTGGTTTATGTGCTATAATGTCCATGTTTCCAGCTGCTATTTGTTGTCTACTCCTGTAGTAAGCTCTCGATGTGAACTGTTTGACTTAAAATTTCCAAGAGGCAGTAACATGTGGAAAACTTATTCAAATGCGTAATACCTCAGTTAGTGTTATTAAAAAATTCTAATTTACGCGAAAACTTTCAATATGCGAAAGAGGGAATACTAAGACAACATTAGGCATATTGTTTCAATCAAGTTGGCACAAATGGCACACCAATTTCTTGGATGCATCCGGTGCTTAGCGCTGTGAGAAACCAGTTACAAATTGTTACATCTGTTACGGCGAAGTTCGTCCAGGACCTCGTTAACAAGGGACTCATTTTCTCCCCACCGGCCAGAAGGGATGTAACGTCCAGAGCGAACGGAAATGAACGATCGGCCTTCGTTAAATTGTCGTTCATCCAAGCCGCCTGCAAACCACAATATCCTGGGTATCGTTTGGCGAAGGCGAAGAATAGAGTGGGCGTTGGGAAAATGCCGCTCGAAATGGCCGGGAAATGGGCTGCCATGGATGACCAAATCCTTTCCCCGCTGCAGAGAGGAGGGTAAAATTGAAACAATCAAAATTTTCATTTTGTGATCAAATGAGCTGAGATAAATTAATCCGATTATCATTCAATAATTTATCGTCCATGGGTTCGGGGCTTGACGAGCGGCGCTGTTTGTGTAGCTGTTGCGTATTTACGCACCATGATCCTCTTCGGTTAGGCTTTACCGCCCCCCGGGCAGACCCACCCCCTTCCACCGCCCTGGCAGACAGTATGATGGTAGGCTGAGTTCGGTTCGGCCATTTGATGGCACATTGTCGATGGCACATCATTTGTCGTGCTAAAGCCTGGACGGGAAAGGCTTGTGAATAAATAGGCGAGCTCTATTTAGAAAGACCGGCTGATTATCGATGTGGCGTTTCATTAACGAAACTCACGAACCACACTGTGCCCCCTTTCGCACGCAAACAAACGTTCGCTCCAGCTCTGGAGCCGGGTTCAGGAGAGAGGATTACGACGGGTATAACCGACCTTCCCCGTTTCGCCCTTTTCGCCATCGACGGAGTGACTTAATTTAATTTCATGATGATCCACCACCGACACGACCAATACCGGGAATGCCTTGGCTTCGACATTATCATCACAATCATCACCACCACCATCGTGGTGGGAAAGTTGTGACATAACCAAAGTCACCATCCCACCACTCGCGAAAAGTCGCCGTTTCATTTCGCTCGTCCGGGAGAAGCGACCGCGAAGGGACAATGGAGGGCGCGAAAATTAATGCCACTAAATGTGACAATTTGCGTAAGAATTATGTTGGGTAAATATTTATCGCCGCACACGTACGCGATCCTTTCGCGGCAGCAAGAACCGAGGGCCAACCGTTTTCCAATCATAATGCAAATGGCAAGAAATGGTCCTCCAGAGCGATTGGGGGCGACTCGGGACAACAAATTAATTCCTTCGTCCGTCGGTGTTCGCCTCGGCATCGGAAACGTTTGCGCAAGGATAAGGGAACAATCACGCGACATGTCAACGGCAGGTACGGTGCCAAAAAAAAGGGGACAACAAAGTGGATTTATTGTGGCTTCCAGTGCGCAAACATGTCCCCTTTTAATAGGATTGAGCCGAGTACACGCTGTTGAATAAAAGAATTTTTAATTTTCATCCGGCAAGCCATTCGTCATCGGTGTTTATTTAAGTTTAATTACGTGGTTGTTGTCGTGCTTTTCCAACCACAAAGATAATGCGTATAGGATCGTTAGAAAATTCCTCTTCTGTGTATCTGTTTTTCTTCAATCATGTTTTTAGTTGGTCCTACTAATGTCCGGATAATGTTCGAGAATGACTTTATATTGATGGGAGAAAGTTAGCAACATTCAAATTAAACCTGGTACTCAGCTCAACCAACGAAAAACGATTGATTTTGATGCCAAATGGAAGCGGTAGAATTGATAATACTTTACGGTCGATCGATGTCCGGTTCCCTCGCATCGATGCTATTTGCTGTTGATGCGAATTCAATTTAGCAAAATCAATCACACATCCGCTTATTCCGGATCGGCGAGCGTCCGTTCAGTTGATTTGTTTTCCTTTTGGTTTCTTTTTCGTTTCGTTTTGAGCTTTGAATTACGTTGTACTTGCGAACTGTATCATTACATGTACTTTCCACTCGCTTTGAATACCATTTAAAATCACAGTTTCGATTTACTCTACGCAGATTCACTACAAGCGATTTGTTCGATGCAGTACGAGTAGTGAATATTTCAACCGACAATTGTTTTATTTCTCGTCAAATATATCTATAGACAGTTTTGCTGCACACACCCGGAAATAAGCCCCGTTTTTCCGGAGGGAAAAGGGTCACAAACGCGAGCGGCACGCTTTTCGGGCTTAGTGTTGGGTCGTTGGCTGCAAAGGCCGATTTTGGGCGCTGTGTTAAATGGATCGAAGAAATTGATACAGATTTGTCTGGAGCGATGGCTTCGGTCCTCCTTTTTTAAGGCCCAAGGGAAAATGGGACAGAGTTCACGCAAGTGGCTTTAAAAATGAAAATATGGACAAAAAACTAAAGTGTTCGATTGATTGATTTTCATCCGGTTCGTGAAAAGCCTGTACCTGTAGCGTTTGAATGGTGTGCGAACGAGCAAATCAGCAAAAACGCTCCACATCCAAATGTAGGATAATGGAAAGCAAAACAGGATGAATGGCGTGAGGTGGAATAAGCCATTTGTATCATTGGGAACCAGTTTGTCTCTGTTGATTGCCGATCAGATTTGCAGCGATTTCCGGGTTTTACTAATTGATGCACTCTGGTTGCTATTTTTATTTCGTCGCATAAAAAACCTTCAGTAGAGGAGATGTATTTCAACCGTTGACAAAATAGAAAGATTTTGGCAAAAGCAATTGGTCATGAAAAATTATTATCAGTTTTTTATATTGTTTCATTTAAAATTAATCAATACCATAACTTTTCTCTGTTCAATAATAAACACAATTATCCGCTTCATGCTCTTAACATGACGTAGTTCCCTTCGAAAGGTCGAAAGTCCCAACAATAAAATGTCACTAAGCTCCACAAATGTTCTCTTAGCTTTCATTAGAATTAACGATTTGGCGCATCGCAGTAAGACGCCCGAAGATAGTTGGTGTATCGAATTCATTTAAATCCCTTCACACCAAAAGTTGAACAAATTGGCAGCTTGAACGCATAGAAATGGATTTTCAGTAATCTAGTACGTCCCAGGGAACTGTTGCGACACCGGATGGCGAAGTGCGTGCGTCACCGGATATTGCTGCAGGGTCGAGCAACCGCCATTAGAAGTTGAAAGAGTTTTCCAACAATTTGGCTTTGGCCCAAGGCTGGAGGAGAATCGTGAGGATCTTCTTTGGCTATCACCAAACGAAGGGAAATGTAGTGAAATCCTCTTTTTCGGGTATGCCAGCAATTACACTCCTTAATCGATAGTAGGGAAAAGTTAATCCGTACACGTCTCCGAGGATCAGAAAGCAAAAGGCTTGTGGGTTCGATTTGGGAAACCGTTCGACAATTGTCGATGGTATGACGAGCACCAAGGGGCTTCACTTGTTAGTAACGTTTTTGTGTTTCTTCGTGTTAGACCCCCATTGCGCAGTGCTTTACCACCGGGAAAAGTCACTTCGGAATGTACCGAACCATTCCGGTTGAAACCTTCAGCCCTCAATGCGTGTGTATGGTGCAGTTATAGTCAGGCGATTATATTTAACGGCAAAGAAAATGCCTCCCACTCGAACTCGTGGCGCGTGGAGAAAAGGAAGCACACGTAGGAATCGCTGAAAAAGGCGAGAAATCTTGCTCACTTGCTCGCGTGTTAATATCCATAACCATTACAATCGAACAATATGATTCAAATAACAATAGTATCTAATCACTTACGCATCATCGAGCGAACAGAAAGGAACTGCGGCATTGCTGGGAGCCTCTGTCTTGACGGTGGATTGTTCTTGCACGATGGATCAGATTCTCGTGATGTTATGTGGACTTCTTACATTCGTTCGAAGTCCGGAACTAAGAGAAGTAAGATTTGAGTTTGTAAAACAACACGAATTTCTTAACGATTTTGAACAAGTATAAAAGTTAAAATGCTATACAGATTTTTTGTGAATCCAAAATGTATCGATTTTAGTTAAGTTATTCCAAATTCATTGGAACATTGACTGCATAAAATAGAATTGATGCACACTTAGTATGGTTTAATTAAATATGTTGTAAAGATGTAAATATTGTAAGACACTCGAAGCTTCTTAACAAGGTGATGGAAAACGGGTTAATAGGGCATGTAGTTAACACAACTTAATGAAACGCCTCGGGCTCAATCTGCGACGGTATTTATGGTTATGGGCAGAAAACCCCGAACCCCCATTTAAAAGTAAAAGAAGAAAAATATAGATCCGATGGGGGATGGAAAGGGAAGCTGGAATGGAAATATTAGGCACGTGACAGCCTTCGGGGCGAGGGAAAGTCCTAGGCCACACAATACCTTTCCCCCGTCGTATATTGACCATTAAAAGGCCTAACCAAACATCAAGATAAAGTGACATCGGGCGCCGAGCGACGAATGGGAACGGCGCGTTGGGCTGTAACGTTGAGCGGAAGGCCAAACATTCCGCAGTCCCATGATGGTCATCCTCAACGCAAAGAGCCCACTGTCGCCGGTCGGCAGGGTGGGTCGGAAGAGGGTGGGAGAGGGCACTGGGTTCAGCATGACTTCCATTTTCGGACCATTCGCTGCGGGGGACCTGCGTGGGCAGGTTGTTTGGTTTTTCCCCCTTTCTATTTTTACCATTGCCCGTAGGAGGTTGTGCAACTCAATTGTTGAATTCTTTGTAAACGAATCAAAACGAATCATGGGTATGGTTATTGTTGTGTGGTTGACGGTCGTTATGACGGGGAGTTCATGTGTGTGTGTGTGTGTTTGGGAGGTGTTTTTTTTATTCGTTGTTGTCTCCTTTACCCAACGGTGAGCCTGTCCGGGATGGTAATGCGGATACGTGCTGTGGGAAAATCCTTGGCAGGCTGATGGACGGAAAGGATGGCCCCGGGGGGTCAGGGTTGGGGGGTGCGCCAAACGATAGATGGAGTGTTTGAATGGATCTGTCGTATCATCTTCCACCGGGGGCCTATAAGTGACGGAACGAGCCATTGTTCGGCGTGCGAACAAAAGCGTTATGTTCTATGTTCTAGCACTGTTTTCTCTCTTTCCGTCCGTTCATCCGTTTGCTTGGTTGTTTGTTTGTTTGTTTGTTTGTGGCCATCATTGTTGCTGATGTCCTCGGCACTCGACCACATCATAATCCCAACGGGCTGGACGGTGAGGCTTTTACTTTGGTTTTGCGACTAGTTTGGATATCGGTATAGAGACGGGTTTCTGTTTCGGTATTGGAGTAAAGTAATTGATTATTAGATTTGTATTTAGTGCACAAACATGCAATCAACATAAAACACCTCTGAAAGTTTAGGATTCATGCTATTGTTGCTACGAATCGTTCGACCTATAAGTGAACAACTCATTCAAATATTTTCTATTTTGAACGAATAATGGTTTTCACAAAACACTCCCCACACTTTTCCAAACTTCGGTTCCCAATCGAAACTGGCGATAAGATAGATGATCCTCCTCTCACTCCATATAACGATTTTGCAAAATGAGCGAGGCAAAGAAAACATCAGTTTCTTCGGCCGAACTATGGACCATTTCTTGAAATGGAAGTCTGAAGGGCCAAACAATAACATTCGAACATTGGAAAACATTCACCTTGCTCCTGGGTCGATTTGCTTGGTTTTTCTCAACTCTACTTCCCTCAGAAGCGATGGGGTTGGGTGGGTGGAAAATTGTACGAAGATGTTTTGATGCCTTGAGTGACCTCTACAAACGTGCGAACAAGACGCAGCGTCAGGACAGTAAATTTGATTACGCTTCTCTTCGTCCGGGTTTCCGGTTTCCTGGCGGTGGCCCCGTCGTCTATTGGTTTGGGTTTTATATTTTAACCACTTCCTCATCCCCATACACAAAACCACACACACACACATACAGACGCACATACATGCGACATGCACTCAACAAATGGTTTTCGTTGTTTGATTGTTATATTTCGTGCCAGGAGTTGGAGTGCAGGGAAAACAGAGTCTTCAAGGAAGAAAAAAGAAGGAGATAGAAAGAAATAAGAAAAAAGAGGGAAAGAAAAAGTGAAGAAGAGACAGAGAGTCACATTTTCCATCCACTGGGCAACTGGTTTGTAGGTGGCTTTTCCAAAAGGAGCCTGCCTCGGCGCGTGTTTGCTTTTTGTTCCCAAGCTCCGCTTCCCGAACGTCGACGCCGTCGCTACTGACGATGCCCTGCGGATCGGCCAGGAGTGCGCTGGGACCGCTTTCGTATTATGCTTTTCACATTTATGTTTATATGATGCTGTTTTGTTTGGTTTCTGTTGTTTCGAATTGTTTGGTTGTTGCGAACTGTTTGCTTTCCTTCTTTGCATTATGACGACGTTGGGGTGGAACGGGGTGGCGGTGTGGAGACCGGAGGAGGTGTATCTTGTGGGCACATCATAAGGGCATACGTGGGAGTATGTTTGCTTGGGCGTTTCAGGGCACACACATCGAGGAAGTCGCAGCTTCCTTGGACGAGTTTCTTTGGTTGTTTTTCTTTCACTGGGGTTTTTATTTTTCGCTACTTCTCACCACCACTGGCTTTCTACGTTCCTCTTGGTCCGGGCGACAGTTAAGTTTAACAGTGTTTGGTTGACGCTATAAAAGGAGCAAAGAAAAAAAGAGAGAAAATAAGCTCGACCACTCGGGTGCCTATTGTTCCCGCATCGGAAAGGAAAAGCCGTCCTCGGGGAGCACTTGTTGAAGTGGCAGCATTTCCTTCGGTTGTTCCGTCGACAACGATCTGCCCGGCCGGGCAGTACAACATGGCTAATAAAATGTGTTCCACTTGCCGAGCGAGCCGAGCGAGATTATGGCCGATTTTCGTCCTCGAGGACGGCAGCCCGGCAATGAGAGTTCTGTGGGGTGGTACACCCTCCGACGGTTCCACCGTTCCGTAGGCTTTTGTTATTGTTTCCACGGCGCCGGGCGGCATATGTAGAGGCGTTTGTAAATTTGAATTTAATCGAAATCGCATCGGCAATGGGTGAGGAAAATTAAACAATAACAACACCGAACCAACCGCTCGCGGCTGGCGCCGTTTGTGGCAGTCCCTGGGCAGCGGTATGTTTGCTGCCTTTAGGTTTTTCCGACCACCCGTGGCCCCTGTGGTGGCATGTTTTTCCGAGATAAAGGCTGGATTTAACCGATCCGGGAAAAGTATTACGACCACGTATGGCGTAGCAGAACTTGATTGCGCTGGGAGAGAGAATAATCAGTGCCAGGATGAATATTAGAAAAGTTACCATTGGGTAAGTCTTCGGAGAGGTTCTAATGAGACATCTATTGATAAAGTAAGTACATTTTCTTTAGTCGAAAACGAAAGAGGTTTCCCTGTGGGGGCACTTAGATAGGCAGATACGTTTTGTAACATTAAATGATGCCATGTATTGAAATTTTTAATTCTTATAAGTTTAAGGTGTTGGTATTTGTTACAATAAGACAACAAAACGATAGATAAGACAACAAATAAAGTGTATGCATGTCCGAAAACGATTGGTTGAGCTTCAGTAAGATCCAATTGGACCTTCAAAAATACGCTTTCCCCTTTAGACTACACTTTGGTTAAATATTTCTGCTTCTTTTGCCATTGTTTCAACGCGTCAGCATCGATGATGGTGGCAGCTAAATAAATAGATCATCGGAAAATCTTTCGGTAAACAGTGACGTGTCCCGAGGCCGCTTCGAGTTTCCGATTTGGCAGGACTTAACCATCCCTTCGAGCAAATCGACTGCGGTGAAAATCATCGCTGTGGCGTAGAGAGATTGTTGTTTATTTTGGAACCGATACTGCAAAACCGCACCCCACCGTGCGGCACGTTTCGGCTGTGAGCTAATATCGTGGAGGTTTTGAGTTGTTGTTTTTCTTTCTTTTCGCTGCCTTTTCTCTCTTCCTGTGCGCGAAAAATCACGGCAACGTTTTGCGCGACGATTAGTTGAATTTACGCTGGTGAAAAATGCTTAACACTCCGAGCACGTACAGCCAGCATCGGGCTCGCTGTTGGGAATGCTTTTTTTTCGCTGCTCTCCGGCAGCCCCTATTTTCCTGGAGGGTAGCTCCAGAATTTTCCTTCTTTGGTACGCCACTCTTCATACACGCTTATCACAGCATGCGATGGGTGCTGTTTTTTCGCTTTTTTCGGCAATGCCACTGATAAAGGTTTTCCACCAAAGAAAAGCACCCTTCGAGGTGGTAGAGGGATGGTTCGTTTTGGAGAGGGAAAAAATGTATTCAGTTGGAAAATGATATGCGGTTGGTGGTATTTTCATCACCACGGTATCTACCATCGTTGGTAAGGTAGCGGGCGCTACAAGAAACCTCTTTGAGATATCGTTGGACCACAAATTTTGCTTTTCTCAACCCCCGGTGATACCACAGCGAGGCAGCATCCTTCTTACACCAGGTCGAGTGCCATTCCATCCATTTGACATTAACATAACCGAGTATGAAGGGACTTTTTTCCCTTCACGCCAACAGAGTCGCATGCAATGTCGCCTACTCTGTTTGTTGTAGTCTGCATTACGCTCTTTAGCAAATGGTTGGAATTTCGGTGGTTCTCCTGCACCAGAGTGTCATTGTGTATGCTGCACCGTGCTCAGGCCTTACCGTTCAACCATTTTACAGTTCAATCTCGCCGTCGTCGTTACCGTCGTCATGTTTTCTCTGGCCAGTCGTTGCTTTATTTTTCCGAATCAGCGCGCTTATCTCCCATGGATGCATAATTTAAAATCTTCATCGAAACGACACGCCGGCTAACCGACGGCACGTGTGCGGTGGAGGCGCCTGGTGGTTTGGCTCAAATTCTTCATCTGGCTGCGTACGCCCCGTCGGTGGCTGCATGCGTGCCGATGGGTGGGGTGGAATATTATTAAAAATTCTAATGAAACCTTACCGCAACGATGAAGCCGGAAGCAAGGAGTGTGTTGTTTCTCCGTGGGTGAGAGTGTGTGTATTTTTTGAATGCCAAAGGTGTACCGGGCATTACTGGGCGTTGTTCGGTATCTTATCGACGATCGAGGACGTCGTTCGGTGCTTAAAAACTGAGAGGATTGCGCATGATACCGGTAATTTGAAAATGGTAACAGTTGATTTTAATTAGAAGCATGTTACCTGTTTGGAATTTACCTGGTGCGTTGTTGGATTTTTCTCCTGTTGCGAGAACAGATCCTGAATACTTGGTGGCTGGACCTCGCTTCCGCTCGGTAGATGCGCGCCACGTGTGCGATATTACAATGCACTGGATTCAAGGAAAGTTGTATCGAGATTTAATCGGTCGTGTTATGTAAATATGTTATTCGTTTTTTAGGTGGGAGACGGAGAATGGGATCATCATACTGTAAAGAGTGTTTGTGGAAGTTCTACTACCTAGGGTGTGAATAAAGTAAGTAAATTTACAACTGAGTGTATCATTAGTTTTGTTTTGTTGCTTTAAAAGTAGAAGCAGTGTTTTATGATGTAGGATTTATTTTGATATGTTTTATTTTGTCTGAAAATGTTTGTTAAGGTAAGTTGATAAAGTTTCAGTATTGTTGCACATACATTCACATGTTTTGAAACGTTTCAGATTCACACGAGTTATGTACCAAAAACCGTTCATACTCTTCGTTTGATTTGAAATTCAAACTTAAATGTTGTAGGATCAAATGTGTGGAATTCAGTTTTGCTGAAAACCTACCCACGTAATATATCTTTCCAATTCCCGGAATTTTAATCCTACGTAACCTTAAGCTGCTTATGAAAAGCGAAGGTCTACAACAGTATGCAAAGCAATCATGTTTACCAACGCAACAATGCAAAACAAATACACGGAACGAAAGTTTGATCCGGTCCGGGTAATTTGTGGCCCACCCGATCATCTATGGCAACGGAAAAGTAACCTCAAACCTGAACCAAGTGCGTTCTGTAACAAAGATTCCTCATATGTTATTTGCCTCCGCAAAAGAACAATACCGAGCACCGAAATTTCCCAATGCTGTCAGATAGCGCCGAGTAATACCGTGGAAGATGAGTGGCTAGCGAGTAGGGGGGAAAAAATAAAACAAATGCCGGAAATAAATAAGGGATGCTGAAAAAGTAAAACACAAACACCGGCACCGGGAGACGAGATCAGGACCGAGGCGGAACAATTTCATTTCGCATAATTTTCCCACTTCGCTGACGTCATTAGCGCGATTGCGAACTTTCCACCCGGGAAGCTCGAACCGCTCGAGGATGTTCCAGTTTCTTTGCGTATGTTTCTCCGGTGTTTTTTGTCAGCTTGTTTTCGGTCTTTTCCATTATGAAAACTCTCGAAGAAATATGTTCATTTGGAGTACGTTTTTTAGCACAGGGACTTGTGCGTGGTGCGGAAAAAATGGCGAACAAACCTCCGAACCCGGGAAAGATAAAATCCATCTCGTTGCCAGACTCATCCGCGAAATTTGCGAATCATTCTTGTTTTCGCTGTGCCCGCCATTGTGCGTTTTTTTTCGCTCCTTCGTTATTTAGACGTAACAAGTTACACCAAGTCCCGAAGGGCGCGTCTTCGGTCGCGGTGCAGTAATTCCTCAACGGAAACATAAGAAACATTCCTGCTCTCTGTCATTCTGTCACCGTCGGCGGAGCCTGCCACCTTTTTGGGGGTGCGACAAGGGTGTTGGAGGTGATTTTGGATGAGGCTAAGATTTTTGAATGTGTACTGGTGGGCGCTGACTACCGGAACGACATTCCATCGCTCATCGTTGTGTGTCTGCCCCGCGAGTGTCCCATTCCAGCGAACAAAACTTACAAATAGCACGTAATTTTGAGTAATTTATTTTTAAATTCCTGTAGAGCCCAACGAAGCAAAGGAAGCTAACTACCATCGGAAAGGATACGGGCTTCGGTCGTTAGTCGCAACGACTTGGCATGCAGTGGAGAAGACGAAGATAAAAGTGCTTGCCGGGAAAAGGGGGATGACCAGGACGGAGGGAGCCAAGGCGAACGATGTTAATTCCTAGTCAAACAAAAACACGTAGCTGTCATATTTATCTTTGGATTCTCGGATTCTTGACGCAGTCTCGCTCTCTGACAGATGGAAGATGGTCCCGGGCTGCAGGGAAGGGGCGATAGGGCGCAGACGAAAAGAGCGACTACTGTCCGGGCAAACTTAAACAGCAACAATGCGAAGCAACAAAATAAGGAATTCACAAAAGAAATACACAAGACGGTGGCGAAAAAATCTGCACCGAAAAACCGAACGATAAACCCGAAATAACGTTGTTGCGCTGACATCCCCCTGGGTGGCAATTCGCTGGACTGAGTTGATTTCCGCCTGGCGCTCGGAATGTCCTGTTTTGGACGGGAGGAATTTTCCCTCGGAGCGCGCTGCGGAGATTAAGATGAAAAATTCTTCGACTGCCACCGGTGGTAATAAGCAGCAGCGTCTCAAGTCGGCCGGTGGTAATCCACGGTCACGACCTGTGGAGAGGTGAAGCATCCGGACGATGGCGTAACAAGTCGGTTTTTGTCAATCTTTTCACGTGAGAGATCTTTGCTGCAGTGCTTTTGGCGCTCTGCTTTTCTTTTTTTTGGTCAAGAGCCTTTTAACGGAAGAACGTGACTGAATAGCACGTTGTTTTGTGTGCGTGCAAATGTTGAATATCGATGTGAAATTTTTACCAGTTTTTCTCTCTGTTGGGTCTGAAACGTGCAAATGTAATAGTTGAAATTTCCACCAGCTTACACTGTGTTTCATAAATAATACATAAGTCAGTTACGACTAGTTTATATTACATTTAACTAGTTTCTTCGAATATCATTATCACTTTTATTGAAAGCAAAATGTTTCGCCTTAACCCTTTATTCAAGTTCTACTGCCAATCCCCTTTTCCATTAATAACAAATGATCGATTGCGTCAGAAGAATTAGCATAGCAAATAATTGAAGCAGTCACTGGCAATGGCATCGTCGGAGTGATAAATTCGAAACTGTCGATAAAAACGAAGCATTAAAAGGGTCATCCCGGTGTGCTTTCCACCCAGCACATGAAGCGTGGTCATAAGTAATAATCCATAACCCAAGGTGCTGGCCCGGATTGCACCCGGCTCAGGAACATCCCACGGACTCCCCGACTTTGACCGTCGTCTGCTAATTATTGCATTTTAATTGATTCCTAATGCTTCTTTCGTCGACACTTTTCGATGCCAGGAGTAATTACTGCTGGAATATGTTAATGGCCATCCTCGGATCCTGCCAACCGTGTTCCGTTAGCGTTCCCTTCGACCACAGTTGACGATCGTTCCGGGATTGGCTTTGCGCGACGGCGAGACTTTTTTGCCTTGCGGACCGGAAGGAAAGGTTTCGTTAATGGTTATGGCGCAACCCCCACGGCGGACGAGGGTCAAGTACAGAGATATTTTACACTCTCATTTCCATTCTTTGCTCCTCCTCGGTCGCTTTCTTGCGCTCGCTGGTAGGAAAATGGTGTTGCTAATGTTTGTCCATTATGGTTCAAACTTCAATCCTAACCTTTCTTACGCTCGAGGTGGAATAACAGAGAGGGTTAGCGATTCGCTTCGTCAGAAAAAAAAACAAAATGCATACCATAGCAATGAATGAGAGAGAGGCATGGCAACGAAGGGAACAAATCTACCGACGAGCGTTTCACAAATGGTAGCAGACAGTTTCCAATTTGTGCATCCGTTTTTTCTTGCGCAATCATTGAAGCTTAAGGGTTGACGAGAAAACTGTCCACGTCGTTTTCCGGTAATCAACATCATCAAGCGAAGGTCATAGTTGATCCTTGCCACGTGGAAAGGGAAATGCTGCCGCAAGATGATTTTCGAAACCTTCTGTCTGTGATCGTTTTGTGGCGCGTCCAACCAGGGAGAGTTGTTGGTTTTGTTTTAATGTATATTTTTTCGCCATACGAATCCATTGACTAGACTTGGAGACAAAGGTCAGGAAGCCCATAATAATAAAAAGTCATATTTAAATTAACGATGCCGTCAGTCAGCATAGTTTGAAGACAGAGGTGGAGGGCGGAAAAATAAAACCAATGCAGTGGTAATTTAAATCGTTTATGCTATTAAGTGTTTGGTAGTTAATGCCATAAGCAGAAGTACTCTAGAGTACTCTGTTTGAATGAAACGGATCAACCTTTACGATCAATCTCTTTTCATACACTTTGCTTGCTTAATTCTTTATAATTCTAGCAAATTTTATGAAAAAGATGAAGAAAATTAAAAACAACTAATCCAAAAGCTTTTCCTAAAATATGGTTGTTTAGAGTTAATCATTATTCCTTCGCCAATTTTGACCTTTTACGAGGTATGAAGAAAGTTTTCAAAATGAAAGTAGTTATCTACAATAGTGAAGATGCACATCATTTTCAGTATGGAAGAAAAGCATTACCATTAACTTGCGATTAAGGCTTAGGCGTAAATTGAGTGTTAAGCAAGGAAGCAGAGTCCGTAAATCTTACCGGAAGCTAATTTTTACCGAGTACCTACTTCAAAACTTCTTAAGAAGGCGAGATAATAAAGGGATGGTTTTTGCTAAGAGAATAGAGGCAGTAAGAGCTTTTAAGTTTCGTTTCGTTAAAAGAAAGAGTTGAGCTTGTCTTGTAGTGTTGCTGGTAAAAGCATTTATCTGTGGGTTGCTTCTTGAGCCCTTCTAAGTGTCGTCCTTAGAAAGAAAGGATCAAAATGAGGTACGCCAAGTTTTGTAAAGGCTCGGAGTGCTTTTTAAATCACATGATGTTTGTATCCCTTTTTCACACAGCAATAAAGAGAGTGAAGCTTTCTTACTTTGCTAGTGGTTAATTGAAGTAAAATATTAAATGCACTTTTAAGAAAGAAGGAAAGAGGAATGATGTCATAGCCAATCTTCTTTGTCTCTTATTTGCACTAAGCCTTATTTGCTCTTACCACATGTCTATTCCACAAGAAAGAAGAGCCATCGGAACAACATGTTTTCTCAGCTGTGGACAATAAATTACAATTTCAAATTGTGCTACATAAATTGTTGCCAACGAGCTCATTACAAGTGGACATTTGGAAGAAACTGTTGTAAGTAGAGCATAACACAGTCCATGGGAAGCCAGAATTGATAATGATTTCAAGCTGTTCGCATGAAGTGGAATAAGAACGTATGTTGCCTTATTTAACCAAAGAGGCCCTGTAAGATCCTGCCAAGTTTTGTAAAGAAGTTAATTTATTGTCGATCTGATCCTGGAAAATAAAACAATTTAAATTTTGGATTTTAGTTTCGGATTTTGAAAAATCTTTATTTGAAAGGCCCAAATATGTATATTAAAGAAATCTTCCAGTCGCATTTAGTTTTGTTTATTTTATTGTATCACACAATAAACAGCTGTGCAACATTACTTTTCACACTGTATTTCACCCTACCCATCGGTTCCATACCAATATTTGGATTTATTTTTGACCTCGATTGTAAATGTTAAGCAAAAATAGGCAAGATTTTCAATTTACAACTTTATTATTGCATTGCAGACAAATCCTTATCTTATTTTCGAAAGTTTATCAACGAAAAGAGTGTGAATTTGCATAGTTATGTTTTTCCAAATCCATGAAAATTTTGCATCGTGGAACAGTATTGTAATCTAGTAATGTTTTTTGAAAAGTGCTTTTGTGACTATTTCATATTCAGTTTAATCTAGCGAATTTTTATAGACCTTGTGTAAGATAAACTAGCTATTATCAACATGTTTTGTTCCTCTTTAGGAGGATATGCAAATGTCAGAGTGTTGGATCCGTATCGTGTGGACCATCTGAGTCGCGATTGAAAGATTTGTCCTCGACTGTTTCAACATGATCGTAAAAAAGTACTGCAGTTAGCCGATGAGCCAACTGGAGCCAGGAACTGCATTTATGGCATGTGAAATTCCTTCCCAAAAATCAGGAAAAAGTGTACTGCCACTCGTTCGGCGGTGTCCTTGTTATTTTGGCAGTCAATGCTTAGTGTGTTTGTGTGTACCTTATCCGTCCGTTTTTGTGCACATGGTTTATGACGGGGGAAAATTAAAATCCCTCCCGGCTGAACTATTTCTTGCCACTGTTTTTGCTCAAAGCTGTTGTCACGAAAAAAACAATCACCTTCGGCAGCATCTTGGTAAGTTCCAGTAAACTGCATTCCAAACAGCCTAGCGTTCCTTTTACTACACCGATAGGTTGCATTCCCTTTTGGCACACCCGGTGGCCGCACCGGGCTGGCAACACAAACATTATGCGGTGTGCGAGTGTGAGAGTCTAGCTGTTTGTACGGTGCATAATTTTACTATAAAAGCTAAGGTGCCTGCACTGAAAAACCAATGTGTCCTTCGGTGGTCTCCATCTTTCACTTCTTCGCTCGTTGCCGGTCCGAGCCCGCCGAAGGTTTCCGCTTTTCGGGGCGAACAAGATAAAGCAGCGTTTATTTCCACTCGAATTCCGCTGTTCCAAATGTCTGTCAGCATCATTAGTCACCTGGTCTCCTAATGGTGTGTCGTTACTTGGAGGGAAGTGTAGTGTCCTCGATGCCACTGCGGTTCCCCCTCCCGTACCCGGGAAGTGCTGCCATAGTAGGGCGGTATCGAAAGAGGCCGGTATGCCACCGAAAATGCACTTTACACACGGTGCTCGTATGCGTTGGTCAGGGAAGGGGAAAATTGATCGACTCCGCAGTGCCATTCGTTTGTGCGTTTTGTCCTCCTTGAAACTCGATACTGTGTGTCGACATAGTAGACGTTGCTTTTTTTGAGGTTTATTTTCCTTTCCCTTGAGCGCCTCCTTAGTTTCAAGGAATATGTATGCGAGATGTAATTTCGTCGGTCGTTTGGAAAACTGTTGCCAAAATGTGTTCGGGGCAGGATGATTTAAGTTCGTTGCACCACTTTCAACAAATGTGAAAAAAATTTAGAAAAACCTGGAAAATGGAACACGGAAAACTTTCAAACTCGCAAAGTTTAACTAGGATAAATTAAACTATAGAGTAAATCTGGAATGATACGAATTAATTAAAAGTTAGAAAAGTCAGCAACAAAACAGGTACAAAGAAAAGAAGGAAATAAATCGATCTAAAAGAGAATAAAAAATATCTTTTGATTATCGATTCCCAGTGATTTAAACAACCTTCAAAATTGTCCTCATATGAGGAAACCGCTTTTCAATCGTCTTAAGTGCCCCGGTGTTTGGTTACGAACTTTGTTCGCGAAAAGCTGGTGACCTCGAGTACTGCTTTGTGACGTTCTCCCTGCATTTGCGGATGCAGGCAGTCCAATCGGAACACCCATAACCATCTTTCTAAAATATTTATCTTCCAGTCTGATTTTCGCTTAGAAAACGGGGAATTCCCTCTATCTTACCATGCTTTGCCACCTGTAAGGATGGGGAAAGTGGAAGAATTGTGAATTGTGGTAGGTAGACAAAAATAGATTCTTCCATCCGGCGGAGGCTTGTTTGTTCGAGGTTTCTAAACTATCGCTAGCGTCACTCCGTTGAAAGCCCCATCCTCCCCATCTTTGCATTCAGTGCAAGGAAGAGTTTGGTGTCTTTGGAATGCTTGTTCCCGTCGTCGTGCCAACTTTCCGTGGTGTCGAGGCAAGATCAAGAAATGACGTACCAATCGAACTGGTTTGCGCCTCGCGTTGACTTGGTTTGGCAAATGTGGTGGTAATAGTTTCAGCCTCCGATCGGCGTCCTTTCCTTACCCACGCTGCCGGGAAACAATCGGAAATGGTTCGGATCCGTCGTCGTCGTCGTCGTCGTCATCGTTATCGTCGAATTCAATGAAGTATGCCCCCAGTGTGGTGGCCATTTTGCACCCGAACGGCGAAGGGAAGCTCCCGATTGTCGGGCTCGTCCATAGGAACGCACTTACGGCCGGGACCATGTTGAACGTTGATAAATTGAATCCTGGGGTCGCATGGCGGGGACAATAAATAACTGCGAAGTATTTTTGGCAAATAGTTTCTTGTTCGGCGCAGCGCCGAACGAACATGAAGCATTTCTCTGCGGTTTGTTTACGTAAATATTGCTTGTTGATGCCATCGTCGTCGCCTTTTTCGCTGCTGCTTCTGGCATCGGAAGGTCCTTTTCTATCCCTCCCCATTGCGACTTCTCAATCTTGTCGGCAGCCGTGGTCGTTTTGTATTCACGTGTTTTTCGCTTGTTTGAAATGTGGTTTTGGAATACATATTTGTTTCCCCGTGACCGGTTTTCCTCGCTGCTGATTGCGTCGATGGTCGTTTACGTCCTTTTTCACCCGTTTCTGTTGCCGCCGCGTTCGAACGCCGTGGAAAATGTGTGTTTTCTCCGCTCATAAGAAATGAGGTCGATTTATCTACGGCCGCACGCTTGGCTCACTGTCAAGCCGGTAATATGGTGGATTCGGGGTATAATTTACGAGTAATTGGAAATCGCAGCAAATACCGGTTGGTGCAGCTTGCATGAAAATTGGAAAGAGAAGTGAGTTGAGTACAATCCAGGGGGTATGGCATTTAGGTAAAATATTGTTTGAATAATTTTTTGTTGTTATATGTCTAAACATAATAAGCATTAAAATAGTTTTTTTATATAACAAGGATAATCTGTGATGGCATGTGAATAAAACAACGAATTCTTATATGTTACGAGCGTCCAGACGGTTAGTGAGGTATAAATCTTACCGATGGCGCATTGAAGCCTTGCTTTGCATTTTTATGGTACGAGGGATTGATTTTTTCTTAACTCTTTTGATAAAAAAAAAAACAAAATCTTTCTAGCAATATATAGATTATGTTGCGCCATACGAAATGTATGCATCTTATCCTGATTTATGTGCTTAGTTTTACGCAAACCTCAAGCCCTCTAACCCGAATCAACTTCAGCCGGCTCCTTCCCTTGGCTTAGCTGCGTCACCATTAACCTTGACGAAGCACTAAACCAAACAACCTACACCCAGCCCCGAAGCGACGTGACCATTAATTTTCCGCACCATAATTGTATTACAAAATTCGCCATTCGGGAAAACCGGTATCGTTCGGGTTGGTGCAAACCGACGGCGACCTTTGGCCGCCTTGGGGCCAAAAGCCCCCTTTTCCAAGCCCAGGAGAAGTTTGACTTTGTACGCGCTGTCAACAACTTTCCAAGCAGCAGACGATTGCTGCAGAGATCGTACAGAAAAATTGCAGCCTCGCGTCTGTATGCTCATTTCCATAAACGGCATCTCGGGCGGCCGCTGTTTCGGGCCCGGAAGGTAATATCAATTTCGAACCCCTTTTATCTTCGCTTTGTTTCGCTTGAAAGTCGTCGTCGAACGTTTTCGTTAATTACAATTAGTCTTATTGAAAATTTATGCTCCACAATTCATTTGACGTCACCCGAGCTCAACGCGGGGTTACAGGGCGCGTCGTGGGTTTGAACGGAAAATCTTCCTGGTCGCAGTTTGAATATTTTACGCAACAAGACGGAACTAACGTGGCGGCGGTTACCGCTTCGTGGCACAGCTTCCCAACTCTCAAGTTTCATCAGGATGTTGTTCAAGTCGATAGATTTTTAAACCCTTTCCGCGAAAAAACTCCCTTCAGCTTAATCCTCTTCTTTTGCTCGTACGAACCGTCTGCTGTTGGTTTGAGTAACGTTTTTAAATAATTACTGAATCAATTATTGTAATTGAATTAATGATAGAGATTAGAAATACGGCTTACGGCGCAGAACAAGATGACGGTGCCAGAGTTAGGATAGGATTGCGATATGGAGCACGTTGGCGTCCACCACCTAGTTTGGGGGAGGAAAAGAGCAACGGAAAAGAATTGTCTTTGTTGTCAATGTCGGAATCGTCCGCCAAGCCGGACTAAGACGTCGGCAATGATGGCAGAGAAGTACGACAACGACGTCGACGATAACGATAATAACGATGATCATGATAAATTTAATACCTTCTTCGCCAATCCGGTAGTGGCAACAGTTAAGAGTAACTAGCTTAAGGATCTGGTCTGGCGAAGGACAATCCCCGTTCCAGTGTCAGTATCATTATAGTTGTTTATATTTCGCTGTGTGTATGTTTGTGTGCGACTTATTCTATTGCTCGTTCTCTGCTTTTTCAAACCGTTTCCCCGTTACTTCGTTACTGTGTTCCTTTTAACCCTCTGTTCCGCCACATTGAAACTTATGCTACAGCGGATTAGAAACATTGTATTTAAAAAAAGTGGAAAGGATTAACGTTCGCCCCTTCCGGTTTGGTTGATGTCTCGATGCTGCCGCCGTGCAGGTTAAAACGACGATAAGAAAACTAAACGCTGCAAAATTTGCTGCATCCACACCGAAACAAGGTGAGATTGTCCCCTTTCGAACAGATGAGGTAATGTTGTTCTTCCAGTGATTTGCGTTTTTTATTATAGTTACGTTTGTTCCTTCCTAAACACTTGCAAGGCTCATTGAAACCTTTTCGTGGTGCATTTGGACCATCACCTGGAGCGATATATTCCTGTTGGTTTCCACCTTATACTCTTATCTATCTGACGTTTCTAGCTGACTTTTTCTCGTCTGAAGATGTTTTATCGCGAAAACCATTTATTATTCGGTAGCAATGTGTTGTTGTATTTATTTACCATTTTAAATTATATGTATGTAATTAAAAATAATTGGTTCATTAAATTTTGTTTTACAGCTGCTACAGTGTCTCATGATATCTAATAAATTAAAAGGGAACAACTGCTCATTTTCAATTTATTTTTGATTATTATTTTATGTAGCTAGTGGCTGAAAGTTCCTGTATACGAACAGAATTTCTAGACATTTCTTCAGAATGTCGCTCCATTTACTCAAGTAACAACAAAAAACTAAATTGATACTCATTCGGCAGTTTAATTGGTTTCAACTGATTGGCAAACGTCCGTGACGTTGTTTCAAAAACATAAAGTATTGAAATAGGCGACCTACAGCGAACCGGTATTGGCGGGGTGTATGGTGGGAAGAACTGAGCATATGGTCGGGTTGCGCGATGTTGCAATGGGCAATGTAACGCACAGTCCTTATCAGCAGTTCAAAATATGCCACCTGGCAGTGGAAACCTAACGAGATTACAGGCATGGATGTATATTTGTGATGGGTATGGAAAGCTTAAATCAATAAAATTCACTTTAAGTAAATGAAAAACACTGATTGATTTGAGTTTGAATAACTCGTGTGGAGAAATTCATTAATAAAAATTTTGAAAAAAATAATTACTTGGTAGACTTGGCTATGGCATTTTCAGCCTATTGCAATACCTATTCCTATACTTCTAAGCTGCAGTTGCCAGCAAGCTTCAATCGGTTGTTACTGATAACGGGGGGCCACGCAAAACATCGCGACCCGACCAGAGTCAACAACAGACCTTCGTAAAAAGGAAAGCAGAGCAGAGCAACGTTTAGCTTATTGTCGGCGTCTCGGGGTTTGGAGTTGAAGAATCGATTGTGGCATTCGCGGTCATAATCTTGTACCGGCTGGTTTGCAGAACCTGATAATATGAGATGATACTGCGGTGACAGAAAGGTCTCTGATCGTGCGTGAAGATTTGTGCTTCAATTTATTGTGTTATTGGTGATAACAGTGCGTGTCAATGAGTGTTGATGACCAGAACATTGTGTACCGCATTGCGGTACCAAGCGAGTGTGAGCGGATTCGGGAGGCTCTGATCTCATTCTATTACCCCGAGGAGCTTCTGAACGTGTCGTATATTGACGAAAATGGCCACAGTCCGACCGGTCCGACCGAGCAGGATATCCAGTACGCTTTATCGTTCGTGACGCAAGGAATGGCTGCGATCGCGATCGACTCAAAGCATGGCATCATTGTTGGCGTTTCGATTGCACGCCTTGTCGATCTTAACACAGCCGAAGAGCTTCTGGGTTCCGTTGTTTCGCCCGATGTGTCGCGTAAACGAGCTGAAATGGTGAAACTGTTCGCCTACCTCGAACGCACCGGGGACGTTTGTGGGCGGTTCCGGACGCGCCGATCCTACCACGTGTTTGTGCTGGCCGTTGATCCACGATTCAGGCGACGAGCGATCGGCCAGAAGCTGATGGAGTTTCAGTTGGCACGTGGAAAAACACTCCGGTTCCGGTTGGTCAGTGCAGACTTTAGCAACGAGCAGGCATCACGCATCGGAGCCCGGTTGGACATGCGTTGCGTAGCGGCACTGGCGTTGGACCAATACCGAAATTCGTCTGGGGAGCGTGTTTTCGAGGCACGAGGAGCGGATAACATTGTCTGCACGTACGCGCGGTACGTTTGAAGGAGCTGAAAACATTGTTTTTCCCACTCTCTTGATTGTTTATAACTTGTAAGAAATTTGAGCGAAATAGTAAAAGGAAAACAAAAATTACATTCATTACTGACCGTTACTAAAGCAGTGGATGTTCACAGGAAACATGTCTCCATTTCTGTTCAAAAAAGTGGGATTCTTTAGATTAAGCTTGGTTGTTCACATGCAACGTTTCAGCATCTATTCACGTCATCTACGAATGAAACGAATGAAATGTTCTCTAAAATAATCAGTAAATTTTATTTCCCGATCATATGGTATGCAGGATTTATTTAAATTGAAAGAAAGTTCCTAAGAAAATCGAAAGTAGTTTTACATTAAAAAAAAAAACTCTGCCTAAAAACAGCTTAAAAGAAAACAATTAATCAATTGAAGGGCTCGTGAGAACTAATTGAAACGTTACTTAAGCACTCAATACGAAATTGATTACAGCGGGAAAATAAGAGTAGTGGTGGATTCAAGTGGAAGCCTGTTTACAACTGTCCGTTCCCATAACTCAAAATGTGCGAAGCGGAAAGCAGAAAGTACGAAGGATTGATAATTTCTGAGCCAAAAAGTAAATCTACGCTTTTACTGGACAGCCAACTGAGAAAAGGCACCCCGAAAACCTTCCCTGGCAGCAAACTTTGAGTGAGTGTGGGCAAATGCTGGTTGGTTTGCGATTGTAATTAATGAATTTGTTTTCGCAAGCAGTGCTTCTCGGTCCCGTGTCCTTGCGCAGTGAAAAAAACGTCTTATCCCAGTGACATATTCTCCTATTCAAGAGGCGTAAAATTTTCTTTCTTAATGTGGCATTTTTCTTAAAGTTACACAAAAGTTTTTAGTTAACTAACTTCAACGGTTTTATTCTTTTCGTGACAAAAGGATTATCAAATTTATTAGTTAAGTAATATATTACACATTTTTAAAAATTTGGTACAATTTTCCTGAATACAAATAAATTTTCAAACATGATACTTGGCAATCATGGAAATAGCTAGGAAGCTCCAAATTCGACGGCAATGGCTGAGTTTGTTCAATCAACTTTAGTCATTAGTTATGAATTATTACACAAACAATCGCCACTGCAGAGCGGATTGGCATACGGGCTCGCACCCGAAGCCTGGCGAAGATGTCCTTTATTCGCCGAGCCGCAAGGACAAAAACCCGGTGCTTATTCGAAGGCCCGACGTTGTGCATGTGAAGGTGTGCCGCGTGACGACGAGTGGCGACGAGGAACAAAAATGGCGAATTAATGAGCCAACCAAAGGACGAGAAATCAACTTTTGCCAAGAGCCATCGACCGATCGAAGTTTCTGCGGTAGAAACGTTTCTCGGGAGTGCCGGAAGTTTGAGACAGGGAACCCGAAAAAAAAGAAATCGTTTAACAGCAGGACATCGTTTGCAGCACAACAGTTTGGCTGCAAATCTCTGAAGCCATTGGGAGCAAACGGAAGGTAATTAGTGAAGTGCTATTGATGAGCTTTCGGACACGAGCGAACAAATGACGCCGATTTCTGTGTGTATTCTGTTTGTCAGTTTTATTTTCGTTTCGTTGGTCATTAAATTTTCGACGCATTTTACAAGCATGATTTATTGTTCTCCGGACAATAGAAGACATCCACGTTCGTTTCTCGGCACTCGCGGAAGTGGAAGTTAAACGCGCCAAGACAGTACCGACTAGGAGATGGTTTGAAGTAGTTGAGGCCGCGACCAATCTTGACGACGTAACCATTGCTCAATCTGCATACAAAATGAAATGTGGAAGGAATATCGACAAGAACGTTTTGAATTTAGTGCATTATGTTTAACGAATGCAAAACAAAAACATTGACTTACATCACTTGACGATCGTGCATGTGCTCGGAATATTCGACTACAAACTTGACACCATGTTTTTGCAAACTTTCTTTGAGCGTATCGAAGGCACGTCCCTGTTCGTCATTGTTCTTGCTGTCCTTAACGGTCAGCAATTGGATGTATTTTACGTTCCGGCAGCTGCTGACCGCCAGCTCGCAAAACATTACAACATTGCAGATCTGATAGTGGTCGCGTACGTACGGTTCCTCGATCAATATCTCCCGGATGTCATCGTTGAAGTATTTCCCAAACAACCGACTGTAGCTATACCCAGTCGCACCTTCGACGATGTGAATTTTGTCACTGATAACGCCTTTACTTTTCCACCGTGTCACAAGCTCTTTCACTTGCTCGGCACGGTTCATATACTCAACTATTTTCGTCTGGAAATGTTGCTTCTTTTTTGGATCCGTTTCAGCTGCAATGAATCATCGTACGAGAAAGTGCTCGGTTTAGGATTAGTATGATTCATCGTGTGGCACAGCGAAGCTGCTTTCGATGCTGATCACCTTTAGATTCTTTGAGTAGAGCCTCAATTCCGTCTTCATACAGTTTGAGCGATTCGAGCTTACGACCCACGACGTCGTACTCTATTGCTCGGGTAAGCAGAGTCACGGCCATCATCTGTGCCATTTTTGTGCGTACTTATTTAGTTCACTGTTAACAAGAACACGTAATCAACGCATCACAAAAGAGATCAACAACTTGTACTGCGAACTGGTTTGTTTTGGTAAACATAAACAGCTGATGGTTGACGTGAAAGATGCCGAAACGGAGAAATGTCAAAACTGCTCGAACTCGAAGGGGAAGCGGGCTGTCAAGGTGCTCGACCGTTTGAAATGTTCGTGTTTTGAATAGCGGCACGTGTTTTGGCGAAATAAAACGCATGCGCATGGTAATGTTTATTCCTTCCGAACGTTGTAGATGTCTTGCCTTACATTTAAGTTAATGGATTGACGAATTAGTGTTCACTTTTGTGACTGTAAATAGCTGCAACAAGCTGATTGATTATTGAGGTATTATATACATGCAAATTTAATAACGGATTTTCTAAATAATCTTTCAGCTAGCAGTAACTTTAAAAAAGTAATCATAAAGAACGAATGGCATCAAGTGAGGCCAATGAATTAAACTCTTGACACAACAAAATTTAACAATGCATGCAACGTTCAACAATGCATTACTATTCAGTACAGCACCCCACAAATACTTGTTATTATGTAAACCATTCAGAAAAGTGATAACCCATAACATTCCTCACGAGTGTTATTTTTCCCCTTTGAGTCCTCCTACGGTCATAAAAACTCGACGGCTCGGAAAATACACATATCACTTCGAGCGGGAAAGAATGGGTGAAGTTTGGGTAGGACATCTGGAGGAATTCCCGTTTTCACTCACTGACCATCAAGGGTTTGCCTTGGATTAGGGAAGGATATCGAAAAATTGAATGAAACGTTTGGCCTTCCAGTAGACTGTTGATGATTCTACGATAGGTTCGGCAACGACGAAAAGGACACGCACTTGCTCCAATTTTCCACTTTTGGGCAGGAAAAAATATTTCAACGGAATCGAACGATAAAAAAATGCATTATCCTTGCTACCGGAGAAGAAGAAAATAACACGGCAAAAGGCGCACAACGAAAGCTAAGCCATCCCTTCCGATTCCATGCCTCACCGACACATTCTCGTTGGTTGAACGATCCACAAGACATCGGGCAAGGTGCCCGGAAGGATGAGTGGAAATAAAAAATGACTTATTTTTAAGACCCCGAGACACGGAAACGGTGAAATGGGTTTCGGAAAAACTTTTTTGCTTCCCATTTGTTTGCGTACGATTGGGCTTTTCCTTCCTTCCTGCCGACCGTATCTATCGGGGCGACCTATCACCTCCGCTCTAAGCAAAGGCTGTTTGTTGGGTTCGGCAGACCATTGGGGGTTTTTTTTATTGCCTGTTTCACGTACCTCTACGAAGAGCTGGGTTTTTCACTGCATGCAAGGAGATGGACATCCTTTTTTTCCTTTGCCAAAAGACCTTCCACCGGGGACAAACCCGATCAAACAACAACCCGCGATCCTGGATGCGTGGAGTGGGTGGATATTGAGTAATATCTTTTTTATTCAATAAGCTGCCGAGGTGTGATTCGCCGGCGTTGACCATCGGCAGCCGGAAAGAAATGGTAATTTCGCTGGTCGGTGATAATAAAGAGGATTCAATTTCTCACATTCACAGGACTGAAACGTGGGGTGGTGGGAAAGCCGAAGGATTCTTTCAAGTTTAGGCTTCCTTTGGGTTTTCTCGTCTCTCTGGTCAAAAGTATTGTGGACCATTACCAAGAGCGATGCTTTGGGGGTTGGACTAGGCAAGTAAAAAAAGATGCACCCGAAAAATAAGACGTTCTTGGTGAGGGGAAAGGATCGTCGACATCGGCCAACAACACGGCTCGGCTGGCAGGATGATTAATTTACACTTGAAAGAAATCCTTTTGCCGAACACAATAACGCCGCTACGGTCCATTTGATGGAAAGGTTCCGATAAAGTGGCCACTGCCTTTCGGTGGTTTGCTCCGGCTGAGGCCTTTCTGGGTACCCGGCCGTGGATGACCTTTTTTTACGGAGCGGGAAGATCCCGGTAGGTACCGGTGGCGAAGAATTGTTTTGTATTTTTGGCGCTGGCCCTCCGATGGTGATAAATTGATTTTGACGAACTCCGGCGTCCGGTGATTCATTTTGCAGTCGTAAATTGAGTTGTCGAGTATGTCCGCCGCGTCCACCTTGCGGTTACGTCAGCGCCTTGTGCAGCTGGCTGAGAACTGGACTAAAACTATTCGCGCACCGTATGCGGCCGTATGACTTCCGTTCGTTTGGGAATGTTTTCAACCGGATGGACGAGCGGGGGCGGCCGAAAATATCTATCAGCTGAAAGAAAACCTTACAGGCCACCATATCGCTGTTGATTCGCGGCTGTCGAGTCTTCGGGGCTTGTAATGATTGCTTCTTTACGTCATCCGGACAATGGGCTATCTTTCCTTCACCCCTCACTCTGTTCGCGGGAAAGGGCAGTTTCCACCCATTGTCGATTTTGGCATGATTGGCACATCATTTTGGTAATATATGAATGCCGAATGGAAATGGAACCGTGTGGGCCGTGGTGTCGAGGCGGATTCACGGTTCGAGGGGTAGGTTGCGAAAGATTAGAGCCTCGGTCTTTTTTAGGGGAAGGATATAAACATCCATCACGGCGGTGATAGATTGCCGAAATCTGCTGAGGTTTTCTTGAAAGCGTGTTCTGAAAACGCCTTCATTGTGAAAATCATACTCCATTCGTTTCTTTTCTGCATGTCCTTTGTATGATCGGCTTAGTAAAGTTTTGCGTGAATTTATAAGTTTATTCATAAAATCTAAATGAAGATTGGACAAGACACTTTCTAATGTCTAATAAGAAAACTGCTGTTTGTGCTGCTGAATGCTCAAGATGTTTTTTCAACTAGACATTATAGGTACAAATTTTGTAACATTAATTACCAATAACATGGCATTATTATACCGACGGTAAGGACTTCGACAAATTATTCCTAACTCATGACATCGTCTGTTTGAGAGGAATGTTTTAGTATGTGATTTGTTCCAAACGATTTGTTGGGTAGGGAAAATGTGGCAGGTTTTTCTTGAAAATTTCATTCCACAGGAATGCGGACAATGTATGACACAGGCCGATGCTTTGCCTTAGACCATGGTAGCGGTCTAATCGGGTGTATTTATTACTTTGCTACACATCCCCGGCCCAATCGGTTGCGTCCCGAGACGGTTACGCTACCCCCCGTACGCAAGAAAACGCCACCCAGTTCTCTCCCCAGTGTCTTGTGCATTATGTCACCAAGTGTGAAGCAAGTACCGGACCGCAAGAAGCAGGTCGAGAAAAGATAAACAAGGTCATTCCCTCAAATTCACTTCCAGATTATTAATTAAGTTGTTATCAAAACATCGGCGGCATCCATCCTGGCAATGTGAAGTCGTCGGCTACTCCACTTTGCCAGTGTCTTTCGTTCCTATCCCAGTCCATGACCGCAACATGCCTCTGTCCAGCCTCATAGGGGATGGGACGGTGTAGGACGAGGAGAACGACAACAAGCTTATAATTTATTGCTAATACCACCGAGGGCTTTAATATCCGAAGAATGTTCGTCCACTAATTAAATTAAACAAATTCCATCCTCTTTATCTCTCTCTCTCTTGCTCTCTTTTCTTGCTGCATGCACGAAGCCCAATAAAAGTGGTCCAGTGGATGCTGCAAAGGGTAAGGGAAGGAAGGAAGGGAGGATGGAAGATATAGAGAAACGACGACATTTAGCAGGGCAGGCTTTTCGGGAGCGTGTGGGGCGATCAAACGGAAGTATGCGTAACCGCGTATTCGTTAAATCGTAATCCGTTCTCAGGATGTACGAGGGACCATTTTTTCCTTTCTCGAAACCCTTGCTCGCTGAAGGGACCGTGAGGGAGGGTGGGAGGGAGAGAAAGGACATTCTAACACATGGGCATTACGATAGAACAAACCACCAACATCCATCCCATTGCTCTCAGCATTGCTGCCCCGGCGGCAACTGTCCGGAGTCAGAAAGCGTTTGCTTGTTGGATGCTGCGGCGTTTGTGACAAGATGTCCTGCGAATCCGATATCCTTTTGGCCATTAGCTGGCGGGACTGGTGGAAATTCCAGCGGGGATATGTGTGGTGGGCTAGATACAATCTTATGCGTATCCTATCGCATCCGTACGCACGCATCCGCAGTTCGGGGAGGTTCGAGAATCCGGGTTCGCCAAAGATGGCCACGGCGGCCCGGGGGCAAGGACTTTGGACAATATTTTGCGGATTTAGCGCCAGTTTATTCGCCCGCGTCGCCCGGCTCTGGCTCAGACAGCAAATCCGCTTTCGGCCTCCGTCTCCGAATGGACCGACGCTGATTTGCCTTCGCCCAGCTTTGCGCTACTGAGTTTTTTTGTGGCGACTTTGACGAGGCATTTCCAGAGTTGTTGCCCAGACACGTACAACTGTCCCGTTTATCTAAATGGGAGATTGAAATAAGTGTACACGCAGAAATACGTCGCGACGTATCAGCAATCTACTTTTATCGTGCGTGCGGTGAATATGGGGAGACTAGCCAGTGGGTTAAGGATCTATCAAACGGCTTTTCGGGACCGGTTGTTTGGGAATCTTGTCTTTGCTTGGTTCTTTTTTGTGGGGTTTGGTAATTTATTTTCACGAAATCGTAGATGGAAGATTTTTTTCCTGTAGAAGTTGCAAGAATTGACGAACTTGTTGAATCGGGCGGCGAAGAATATATTTCTAGTTCTTAGTATATTTTGATTCTTTTGAAATATTTTTACAGAAAAATCTTTGACGTGAAGCCGGACAACGTTTTCACAAATCTACTTTCCATCAATCTAATTGGAAACGTTAAACTAAAATGTCATACAATTGAGTTTTCCTTCTTTCATCACACAACAAAATGTGGTTTCCACATGATGTAGTGCATTCTTGCTTTCTCCACGTTGGCTGTTGCGGCGGACATCAGTTGTTGGTTGTACGCGATGGACGATGTTCGACGACCGGCCGAACGATGTGGGGAAAATTGATGAGATGAGCCTCGAAGCCGTAACACACTAGCCCGGAACCGATTTATTCTGAGGCGAAGCAATGCGATAACATCGAGATAAGTAATTCATTAGATAAATAGATGGATGGAGTCAGGCGATTGGCTTTTTTTCGGTGAAAGCGGAAGCAGGTTTGTGGTTGGCTTTTATGGCTTTGTGGCCCCTCGTGTCTGACCTGCACAGACGGGAGAGGATAGTTAACTACAATAACGTCAACAGAAAGTGATTGGGTAAGTTCTTTTTACACGAAAAACCTCCACCTAGCAAAGGAAAGAAAATAAAATCGATGACTCTTCGATGGAAACTGTCGAAGCAAACTTTTGACCAAATCGATGTCTTTTGTGGTTTGTTTCTTTTTTTATTTTTTACAAAATGTTTTCATAGTTTTTAAACAAAACATCGCTAAACTATTACACTAAAAGAAGTTACTTTCTAGGCTGTCTATTATTATAGTTTGGGCGTACTTTGCTTTGATTTGACATATGATTAAGATTTTTGATAAGGCTATGATTGATTGTTAAATCTTTTTTCCCACCCGATGTTCTAGGACAAGTGGTTGTGAAAAGCTGTCACCAGCACGAATTCTTCTGCTTCATTCAAAAGCAAACATTTCTGGTTGTGTCAAAGTGGTTTTGAGATTTCCCCACATCTTTAAATGCAAATGAATAAAATCCTGCATGTAATTTGCACCCACGACACTTCCGGATGCCAGCAAAAAGGGGTCGCCCAGCAGGTTCGTGTGCTGACCAATTTATCATCACTGACAAGCATAGTAGCATAAAAGCCTACGGTGTGGAAGCCACATTTCCACGGGTTTTCTTGCCGGCATTTTCATGTGGCGATGACTTTGGCCTTGCCAGCCTCCGGAGGCCCGCATTGACAACAAGTACAATATCAATCAATCAATCTTTGATCAATCCGTACATTATCTGCTTCTCGTTGGGGTTTTGTGGGATGCTTTTATTACTTTTCCGGGAAGATACCGTTAGATGTGGGCGTCGAAAGATTCAAGTTCGGCTGCGAGTATCCCCTGCTCGATCAAGAATGCATACCCGCACATGCGAACGCACTTAAGATGGGAAAGATGGTTCAGTCAGGCTATTTCTTCTTCCTCTCGGCTTGCGATTATAAGGGCATTTTTGGCACTTCCTTTTCCGTGTGGACGCCCACATCTTCTGCGGTAGGATTTTCTTCCTTCATTCTACACAGGGCAACACATCCTATAACAAGGCATATTCTCGCCAAGCAGGATGAACGTAAGTAACGTCGATCGAAGACGAAAGTGGAGGTGACCCTGAAGGACGTAGTTGTTCCCAGGGTGCGCTCCAGTGCACATAAAATCCTTCTTATGTAACATAATCTCCGCTGAAATCTTAATCGAAATGTTTTTGTGCCCGTTTCCACCATCAGCGAAACACGCACACCTTCTTCCGTTCGATGTGAGCTGCAACTCCTTCGATATTTCCATTGCTTTTGGCTTGCTTTTTCCAACCAGGAGAGCTCTTACCGTTTTCTTTCGCCTCGAAGTGTTCACCTGCACTTTGGAAGCATCGATTTCAGCACTTCTCGTCCTTTTGCTGCGTGTCGTTTCGAATGTCTCGCGGGGCATACTTTGGGGAGCAGATCCATCACCGAAACATCACCTCATGCACGTACACAATTGTCATACAATACACACGTAGATGTTTATCTTATCAGACAGTGTAGCGCACAAGATAAGCGGACAACAGTGGTGCACAAAAAAGGTAGGAGTAATACAGATTTTCTAGTACGTTGATTGAAATACCAAGAACAATTGTATTGTCACTCGATGATCCCATACTATTCATGTCCAAGTTACTATTCGGATATTTCAAATTATGAAACCTAATATCACATGTCTATACAGATAGCACCATCCCAAAAATAACTTTTCTTGTAGATTGGACCAATCATCAACAAACACCGCAAGGATGCCCTCAATATTGGAGAAGATTTTCTTCATCTGTTGTGAGTTAAAAAAGGAATATCATGTGTGATGTTTGTTGCTGTATGCTACTTAAATGAAAGGTGGCTGTAGATTGTCTATGCTTCACTTTTTCCTTTTCCGTCTGCATCCTTCTCTAACACATTTTTCTGCACCGATGTCTTATCAGCCCGGTTTGGGTGGGTTGAAATAAAAGCGTTAAAAGTGAAAGGGTAAACGAAGACATCATTTCTCATTTTGCCACCCTTGAAGCTCGCATCGTCGTCCCTTGATGCTGCATGGAAGGACAAGGTGTGTTAGATAGGCAGAGCGAGGGATACGATATCACTTGCCATTGGATTGTAGTATGAAGAAAGGAAAGGAAGTGTCGGCGAGCGAGGGGACCGAAGAGATGAATGGAAGAAATTTTCCACTTACTTCCGTACTTTTATCATGCAATCCTGGGATGGAATTCATGGCGTACAGGGCATCGGGGGGAAGTATTGGTGAGGGCGTGAAAAGTGGACGTGCTGATAGCACCGGTTTTTTTTTGTTGGAGGATTTTGAAACAGAAATAAAAATAATTCCAAACTGCGCTGGTTGTGCTAGTTCGGGATAATAGCTTAAAGTCTATTATTTGACAGAAAAATAATATTGAACTATAACATACAAATACTTCTTCATTTCATTTTGATATTTATTTTACTCAGTCAATATCTCAACAAAAATATTCTTCAGATACATTTCATTGGTTTACTCTGGGTTTTCATCTATTAAATATAGCTAGTGTAACTAACTGAAATAGTATTTCGTGATAAAATCTTCGGAAGAGAGTAAATGCAATCGACAAAAGCCTTACATAAGAAATGTGCAATTTTAAGTAGCGGTTGTTCACACTTACAGTGGATGGTTTATTTTCCCCCACTTCCTGAGTGTGTTGGTTGATGTCCTCGCATGTGTTTGTGGGTGTGTGTTGAAACTATCAATTTTCCAGCTCCGCTGAGAAATGTGACTCAATCTCAGAACATTAGCCGGAACGGGATGGAACTCATCGTTTCGTTCACGGACTATAAAAATCCCCTGCTTGCGCGATGGGAAACCCGGATTACATTTATCTTATTACAAACATTCCATTCCGAGTGTCCCCTAAACCCTCGCGACAGGGCTTATCGGAGGCCCTGGTAGATCCCTTTTCGTTTCGTATTCCGCTGCGGCTGGATGTTTCCCTTGAGAAGGATGCATTGAATGCCGGGTAGGGAGTTGTTCAAACGATGTAATTTTTACCGGACATAATATCTGCAGGAATGCATCTATGGATGTGCGAAATCCTTCCTGTCCCATTCGTTTGCGTGTTTGTTTTGAGCTGTGAAAAATCGTAAGACTATCGGTAAATCCAAAAATCCGTTTTCCTTTGTTCTAGCAACCTCGGCGATGGCTTGGGGGTTCCTTTCGTTCGAAGCCGTTCACGCTGGACACGACGGGACGGTTACATGAGGCGCTTTCTCTACCATGTTCGTGAAGTCTGACTTTGTTCAGCGACCCGTAGTTTTTAATTTCAAGCTAGAGTGCAACAGCGCAGCGGATGACACAGGTTCTTTACGTTCAGCTTTTTTTCGCGTACAATGTCCACCGACCGTTGCATAAAACTATTTAAGTCTTGCTCTGTATGGTGAGTTTGTGTTTGGAAAGTATAATGTTACTTTTAAAAATAAGATTTTTTAATGCGTCTCCTAGGAGAGATTTCATGGAGTAGAGAGATTTCGTAGACAGGACGTGTGGGAATGTTGAAACTTAAGGGCGCTATAAAAATGCATATGCGAGGAGCTTTTAGGTAAAACTTATATCTATAAAAAAGATGGTTGTTGTTTTATTTTATTTTATTTACTTAAAGTATAGTTTTTCAAAGCAGTTTTCTATTTTAACTCAAGTTCCTCATCTTCTTCTGGAAGTTTTCTCTGTATTATTCTAGTTTAAGGAAAACTCAAGCGCACCCATGGTGCAATGGTTTTTTTACAGCCCTGAAAGAATCTCTTTCTACAGGAAAAGTAAAACTTGCCTTAGAAACTCGCCCCAAATGGCTGCATCGCTTCTTACTGCCTCTTGTGTTAATTCAGTTTGCCGACATTCGCGATCAACTTTTTCCACTGAGATTTCTGTAGGGAGCACACACAAAGTTTCCTTTCGAGCTTGAGACCTATTTCGGAGCGGCTTGTGACCCGTTGTGGCATCGCTCGGTCCATTTTCCCGGGTCGTGGTGATATATTTATGTTTTCCCAAGCGGGAAGTGGAGCAGGACGAAAAACGCCACGACTTTCGGTCATATAAAACCTATTTTTCAGTCGTATACTGGGCCTTGTTGCCGTCCTTTACAGCGTTCCAAACCCGGTAGGCCCACCGGGAGACGAAGCAGTGCACGTAAAGTTTCTTTAAAAATTGTAGTTTTTGCCGTCAAGTTTTATTTTCCTCCAGTTTCACTCCAGACAAGCATCGGGAACGGACGGCAAAGTAGCGGCTGAGTGCTGAGGATGGAAAGTTTTAGGGCGCCATAATTAAAGTCTCCCGAAAACCGCACTTAAATGGGGACATTCTCGCTATCTGGAAGGATCTTATGGCGTTATCCTTTTTGCGTGATTGAGAGAGAAAAGTGATGGCGTCGGGGGAATGCAAGGTGCGAATGAACACTGTTTTTTACTATCGTGATAGTTACACTGAATTGATAGTATTTGTTGAAGAAAAAATGTTTTACTCCGAGTCTTCGGATTCTGATCCTCGATTGAGTCGTGATTTAACTATGACGCTTTTCATATCTCAATAATGCATGACGCAAACCAACTTGTTAAACTATTGATTCTTTACAAACACTCAAACACAAACTCCTACAACCAACATTCTATTTCTAATATGAAATGTTTAACTTCACTTAGTTCTACAGTTGCTTGAATTGATAGAAGAATTATAAAAATCAAAGTTAACAACCTATAAACTAATATAGGCCTTAAGATATACTTTTAAAAAAAGCCACTCGTCACAAAAAATAGTGATCCCTTTCAAATTAAGCTACATTTTATTGACGGGCCATTCTTTCAACCAAATGAAACAGAAATTGTGTCTGGTGTTTTAGAACCAAAAACTGTGCTACTGATTTTGTTCAATGAAATCCAATAAGAATTCCCAATCAATTTTCTACCGCACACAGATTCTACTCAGTAATCGGAGAAAAGAAACAAAAGCCCAAAAGGGTTTGAATTTTGAATCAACTTCGGGTTCGACATTACGTTGCAAGTGACTGCACGAAACCTAAAGCGACACGAAAGCACACAAATGGTGCCTTCGGCCACAGATCCGCGTGCTTATCGAAGCAAAACAATGGGTGACATTATAAATGAATTCAATTTTCCTCGGAATGGTCTATTTTTTTTAGTCTGCCTACCACCCACTCAAATGCAGACGGTAAGGTCCGGTGGACACGTGTTTCATTTTCCTGCTATGGGTTGAAACGGTTGGGGATGGAAAGCCGTTTGAATGGGTATGGTAAGGAAGGGGTTAAGAGAACCTTGAAATTGTACGAAATGTTTGAAGACTTTTGTTTTTGGAAAGAAGAAATCTTATTTCAGCATTTGACAGAGGAAAACAACAATGCCGTTGGAGGTTTATTTAAGCTTGAATTGACATAGTGAAGCGAATTTCCTACAAGAAAAGTTAAAACTAAATAAGATGGGTTTTAAAGTAGGCTAGAAGAACGCCGATCGACTGCAAGCCCCTAATCGGTGGAGACATTAGAAAAGAGTGTTGGGCCAAATTTCGAAATTATAGGTCCACCCTTAAGAAACCGTGGCTTTGCTCGATGTGAGGGAAGAAGCTCGAGAAGTACCTGTAGAAAAAATACACGCTTTGCCCGAAACGACGGTCCTACTGCCATTTTTAGATAATTCCATTTACTTTTCCTCCACACCGAGGGAGATTAATGAAGCGTTACTTATCGTTACGGCGACTGGGCTCGGACCAGAGGCTGTCGGAGCTCATGGCGCAGCTGGACATGGGAAGGGAGAAGAAAGGTCGGTTCGGTTTGCTTCAGTGCAAACCGGGACATACGCAACGTAATCGAGTGGCACATCGACCGAGTGGAAGCTATGGGCGAGTTTTCCCGATTTTTTTTTCTCCTCATCAGTTTGTTTTGCAACAATTTCTCTAGCGTCACTCTGTGCTTTAGATTTTATTTTTCTGGTGATTTTTTTCTCCTCTGTTTTGCTCCTTTGAACTACCCTCCGGACTTACTCGGACGCCTGGCCGTTGGGCCTAGGGAGGAAAAGTGTTCGTTTGTTGCTTTTCCTAAGTGATAGTGGTGTATTTTGTCGTTGTTTGTCTTCTTTTTCTTCCCCTCCGCTCGAGTAATTTCTAAGACACTTGGCATGCGCTTCCGTATCCGGTAGGAAAAACTGGTTTTCATAGGGGGGCGAATGGCGTTTTTTTTTGTTTGCTTCTGTTGCTACTCTTTATTTTTCCATCCATCTCGCCGTGAGGAACCAGCACGCTGATGATGATGATACTGATGGCCCACAATGATAGTCGGTGGGCTTAAGGCCCTGGTGATATATAGTTATCGGGCTGAGAAGTTTACTTTTTCTTTCGCTCAAATGTGGCGGAAGATCGACAATCTAATTTGAGCCCCGGGGTGTAGGTTTCGGTTTTCAGTTTTCCACAAATTGAGTCATTCGATGGAAGTATTTAATGTGTACCTCCCCGTTCAGGGGAGGTCGCAAATGCAATGGCCCGATGACCGTGCGTTTACTTTTGGACTGGAAAACGAAGCCAATTGCAGGGAAACAGAACCTGGGCAGCGTTGGTTTGGTGGGGGGAAAATGTCGACCCATTTGATCCAGCACTAATTCGTGTAATCTCCTGTAGGAGGACACTTTGCGAAACCAATTTGGTGGTGAAATGGTTTGATCATTGTATTTAACATTTGAAGAAGGAATGATACAATTTGACATCTAGCCGAAATGAAACACAACGAAGTTCCTTTTTTGTAATATAAGAATTTTCCAAAACGATACATTTTCAACTTTATTGCAAATATTGAAATCAGTCCTGGAGAGAATGTAAATAAAATAGAGCAGAATGAAAGCTATATTTATTAAAAGACTCTTTTAGCGGACAGATAATGAACTGAAGATATTAGCCTCGATAGACCAAAACGTTCGTTACTGCTCTGAGAGAAAATTAGGGAAATCTTCATCAACGAATAAAACATGCTTGTGCAAACCCGCAGTCCGCCAGGCAATTATGTAAATCACGCTCGCGAACAGTTGTTAATCAGATCTAATCGGCATCGCGCAAAGGGATATTTTTTCGCCAACTTACGATCACACGAGCATCCAATTTGGCAAATTATTACACAATGACCTATGAATAATTCACCAGCCTGCCTGCCGGTGGATTTTTCTGTAGCCCCTCCGGGCTGGCATACACTCGGGATCGGCGTTAAGAAGGGATTTATCTCCGTGGCCATCCGTTTTCGCGACCATTATGAAGCGGTTTTCGCTAAAGTGAAAGCCAAAGCAAAAGAAATGGAAATAAATAAAACTTCCGATACAGGGGTGATGGAGTTTCGCTTAGGGGTTTTTTTTCTTCTTCTCCACTACGCTTCTATTTAATACATTATGAATCGGTGACACTCATTTTTCGAGCTACCACCGAAAAAAGGACACACATGGGATGCCTGTTGGGTGAAAGTCCTACGACCGCGGGCGCCCAATTAAGATTTATGCCGAAAGGATTTACGGCACGGCGTACCGCTACAATTTCCTCCCTTTTTTTCGGGGCCACTGGAGCCGGGAGTTGAGCATGGAAAATATGCGATCGCAGCACTTTCCAGCGATTTCAGTTTCCGCCCTGCCGGAGAAGCTCCAAGAGGCTGGTGTGGCCAGAGTATCGCTTTTCTTCGCAGTTGACGCAGAAAGCTTTCCAATCTTCTCCACCAAATCGTAAGGGTTGGTTTGAGGCAGCAGAATATGTGGGAAAAGGCCATGCTGAAAACTATTGGAAATGATGGCGGAAAATGGGAAAGGGTTGGCATCGAGCCGGTTGGTGGAACAGGCCGAGTAAGATCCATAAAACATGGTTTTAATAGAAAAAAGGGGGAAAATGTCTAAGTAGGAAAATAAAATCTCTGCCTGTGCTAGCTTTTCTTGAAAACTGCAAAGGAAAGCAATACGAACGAAAAAAACGGGGCACGAAAGTGAAAAAGCCTCCAAGGAGAAGCAGTGAGATAGAGAGAGTTATTGTGCGTGATGGTAGCAATCTAAAACTGTGTAACTAAACTGTAGGCCGTAAAATCGTGCTTTCCATACGAAATAGGCCTAAAGAGCTTGGTCGGAACATTCGTCGCCGGAAAAGCTACGAAATGCGATGCTTTGGCGAAGGGTTGTGAGTGCGGAAACAAACAGGGGATTGGTACGGGGTAAGTAAGCGGTTCATTGCAATTCTAATAGTATCGTAATTTCATGCCAATGATTGTACTGAAGGAGGGCAGCATAGAAATAAGAAAAGTGGATAAAAGAGTATCATAATAGAAGCAGTACAAAAGAAACAAAAAAAGAAGAACCTGCTAGAACAACCAAACATGAGTTTAGACTGATTGTTGAAGAAGAAATAAGGATGTCTATCGCTAAAATATATTAATTTCACATCCAATGCCCAATTCCTTGTCGAATCATAGTTTTATCCTTCGTTTTATTAATTTATCTAGATACTAAAACATCTACTTCTCATGTGTAGACATATGTTAAACTCTCCCCTCAGTCGTACATCTCTCGAAAACCATCAGCTTGACACCAGAGTCCACCACCGATTGGTTGCTCATCCGTCGTAGATCACGGGTGACAACGGGCGTAACAGGGACGGTCCTTCCGACGACTTCTTCTGTTAAACGACGATTACTTACAGCGATAGTCGAGGGCCCAGACAAGGGCTAGCCTTGCAGGCTGAAGATGAAATCCCATTTGGTCGCCAGCACCCCACGCACAAACCGAAATTATTGGTGACGCCCCGTGGCGCAGCGAAAGCCCCTTTGGAGTCTGTTTGGGGTTTGCCAAAACGACGCGTATGCCGTCGGAATGAATCCACAAAAAGCTGCTATTTATGTACGCTCGTGAGCCTCAAGCCGTGCCCGTTGATGCTTCGAAACCCTCGGCTCGGCCTCAAACGGTCCATCAGTCCTCAGCTCCAACTCCGTCCGTTCGTTTTGCCTACCGTTGGCTCGAGATGGTTTCGATTTGGTTTTCGTGCGTGTGTTTTGGTGCTTGGAAACAACAACGCCGGTCTCCGCCTTTGGCGCCAAAGGACTTTATGGCTGAGTTCATCCTACCAATGGTATGGCCAGTTGGCTTTAACTCGTTCACTGGCGAGCTGAAACAATTTGGTCGCTCAAGCTTTCGAGTGGAAATAGTTTCTTCGAAAACAATATCTCGTGCTCATGTGCGTTGTTGTAGCTAAGATATTATACTTAGAAGTAAAATTGACCTTCCCGTTAGACTTGAAGTGGAGATACAAAACGGTTTGTTTTCAGTCTCGAGGTCGGGCATCAAAGTCATTTTTATCTAGAAAATATGACCATCTTAAAGCATCGTTTTTATATGAATCGAAAGCATGGGGCTAGATTGACCGGTCTAGGAACACAATCAATTCGAACGCTTTAAGTTGTGGTTGGTTTGTTAAAGTGGAAATTTATCTGGTGCATAATTGTGCCGGTTTCGAATTTCCTTCCCTGTGGCTTTTGTCGAATGGTTCATGAAAATGATATTCAATTTAAAATAATGGACAAACTATGATAGTATTTTTCAATGCTGAATTTCTATTCCAAGACGTTGTGTGATTGCCAATAGAAGTTCATGCTGTCAGCTTCAGAATGGCAAACTTTTTCAATACTCAACCATTTTCACGCTTAGCTTGTGTGTATTGCCTTACTCTCATTTTAAGAAACTTCCGCTTCTATGAACTACCGTACTGCAGAATGTCACGTGAATGCTATCATTTTCGGTAGTCAATTCCGCGAACTGGGAAAAAGTTCTAATTACTTTTCGATGGCGTCAAAAATTCATTAACAACGCGATGGCACGCTTGAATGCAGGAGCATCGCGTGCTTTGGAGCAAAAATAATTATTCCTCTCCGTGAAGTCCTTCAGGAAGAAACGTTGCTTCCCCTTGGAATTAAGTCGCATCCTGTTTATTCCTGTCGGGATGAGCCTGGCCAAACCAGGCGCACATTGCTTGACGCCACCGCCAAACGATTGCAGACGTTCGTTCCGCAACGAGCCGCAACAGCGCAACAGTGTCTGCCGGAAGTGAACCGTGAGCCGGAACACGTTGACTAAGGCTTCCTGCGAACCGCAAATCCTGTAAGGTCGCGCAGAATATCGTTGTATGGCAGATAACTGAGCGACCGGGAGGGGGTGGAAAGTCTTCTGCAAAACTGTGTAATTAGCGTATCACTGTTGTTTGTGTTTATCTTGAAACTTTTATGAAAATATTCCTTCTCGTCCCGACTCCGCGAAGTTGTCTTCCCTCGCTCGAGCAAGGCGAAAAAAGGAGTAAAATGGAAAATCGCCCGGGGCAAACGCATTCGCGGTTTTCTTGGTAAAACTGGGAATAATCACAGCATCCCACAATAACACCCGAAACAGAGCAACCAACCAACCGTCATTCCACTGGCAGGACGGGGACTCAAGGCGAGGGAAACTTTTGCGAAATTCACATCGAATGTTTCGGAAGCAAAAATAAACCGACTGAAATGTACTTGGTTGTAAAATCGAACTGTTGCGGTAAAATTCGTGCTCACTTTAAGTAGCACGCTCTGGCTTAACCTAAAGCGAGCGGTTTTAACGCTGCTTTCCATCGCCATTTCCATTTCCTTTTTCTCGCATAACTGTGGTTGCTTCTTGGGTTTGGTGTGGGTTTAGCGACTCGAAAAGGACCACCTTTTCTCACTCTGCTTGCAGTGCGAATTTTACTGGTTAACCTCAGAAAAATAAAAGAGAACGAGAAAGAGGCAGTGTAAAAGAGAAGCATGGCAGTAGGATGTTGCAGGATATGGTTGAAATATGAGTGAATTATTGTGGGCCTCTCTTGCGGCAGGGGAAGTGGGAGCACCTGGAAAGAGGTGCGACTCGGGAAAACTTTACACCACCTCCCTGGAGGGGTAAGTTTCGCACCGCACTGATACGAATACCAACGGCAAGGTTTTCCTCTTCCTTTCTTTGTCGGATGGGAGAAAGTCACCAAAGTCGTAGTGGGGAAAGTTTTGGCAGCGGGTAACGACCTGGGACGACTGATAATTGCAACAGGATTTAAATCGTAAATATACCGTCAACCGTCGAGCGGTTCGTGCTGGTTCCGAGGGTTGCCGATTTCGCTTCCTTATTGCTGCGTAGTGTCCTGGTTCCGTAGTGGAGGAGTTTCAGGATGCGGATCGAATGACTGTCGCTTCGGATGGTTGACGCTTCCCAGCATTCCGTCTTCGGGTTTTGAGAAGTTTCCGTCCGCCTGAAGGACGTCAGTTGATGGGTGAAAATCAGAGGAAAGGTTTGTAGGTGTGCGTGTGTGCGACTGGTTTCTATTCAGGAAAATCTAATTATAATAAATTGTGGTTTTACAATACAGGCATTTCCTCTCGCTGATGAGTGAGGCCGCTCCCGGAGGCAGTTTTGTGGGTTGGGAAATGTGATGCATATGTGGTCCTGGTTGGGGGTTTTAACGTCAGTCGGTGATTTTGAATGACTTTCCCTCCCATGCGTCTGCCGAACGAAGAGTGAAATAATCAACCAAACCTCCAGTTTTCCCCGGGATCGAGCGAACATGAGCGACCGTTGAGGTTGAGTTAATTCAGGTGAATAAACGCCACTTTATCACTTCGGTTAAATCATACCAATCTTTTCCTCCACCACCACCACCACCAACGTCGCCACTGGCCTTTAACAATCGATCTGGCGTCAGGGTTTATGGAATCAATTCTGATACCACGGATTATGCCCGATGCGTCGATGCTAATGGCATTTTGAGTAGGTTAATTTATGTACGCACATCCATCCTTTTTTCGAGCCCCGATTACGATCGAGAATGATGATAGAGCACAACCTTTAGAATTTGTACGATGAATCACTCGGCGTTTGAAGAGAGTTTCCTGATCGATTTTTTTAAACTTTTACTAGGATGTCTTTTTTGTTGAGCAGAATTTTGCATCAATTTGGAAAGGGAATTGTTTAGTAGTTTGCCCGCAGAAAGTAAATTTATAATCGCATGATTGATGGCTTAGGATTTACTGCATGTTCTTGCATTAAAAAGAATACCTGACTGATTGTACAATATGGTATGAATTATCCAAGCAATTCCATTACACCCATTTTTTCGCATAAATTGTTTGAGTTTTCAATTTGTGATTTTTTGATTAATGTTTTTAAAAATATTGTATTTACTCTTGTTGCCTATAACATGAATATTGACGTGTCCTCTTCGTCAATGAATTTTACCAAAATTTTATAAATCATATCTTGGACAAATACTGGCCTCCTGGAAAACCTCTTGAAGTAACCTGATGAATATTTTCGGCTGATAAGCCTTACATAAACCATTCACACGCGAAACCATCGCTTTAACTGAAATGCCTTCTGATTATCCTGCTTTACGTTCCAAAAACCGACGGCATCCGTGGGCTTCGGCTTGAGATTCGTGCGAAATGTTGGAGGCTAAATTCGAAACCCATAAATACTGCCATTGCCGAGGCGCTGTGAAAGATGATAATGATAATTATCATAAATTTATTTACGAAACATAAATTCGCAAGCGGATAAAAATACCACCCTCGAGCACTCGGGTGGCATTGGCTTGGGCCGATTTGTGGCGTTGGGGCATCTTCATCGTGGTATCATCCTTGTCCGACTTCCCCTTCCCACACTGAACCATCAGTATCGCAAATCGATGCGTTGCCAAATCGGAAACACCATGATCTGGGAAGGTGGTCGGGAGTCGTTTTCTTTTCTCCCCTTATGCTGAATTTGCTGGCCTCGTCGCGGAAAGCGTGGGCTTTTGGAATCGAAATCTTACCATCGCGAGCCACCAAGGCGTACTTTTGCCGTTCTCTTCTTGGTGAAAGTCGGTACGAGTTGGGAAATCCCGCGAACGATAAAAGAAAATCCTAGACGCAATCAGCGAACAGCGAAATGGAAAGCGTAGTAAATGAGAGAGAGTGAAGGGGAAAAATATACCCAGTAAAGGAAGGTATGAAAGGGAGAACGAGAGAGAGAGAGAGGGAGCAAGAGTGGGGAAAATTGTCCCATCGGGCCCAGCATCCATGAGGGTTAACAATTACCCGCTTCCAACGGTCACAAGCGAAGACCGCATTCGGCTCCGATAGGGCGAAACACAATTGAAAACCGATCCTCCAGCATCCTGGATTTCCGTTATTTTTTCCTTCTCTGTTGCTTTTTTCCCTCGTCCTTGATTATGATAGTTATCCTGTCCTCGCGCGCTCGGAAAGCACCGGCGTCGGCGGTGTCGCACGGATCGAGTTTTATTAAATTGAATAATTTGCTTCGATATCCGGGGATGGATTATTGATCTTAATTTAATCAAGATTTCCGATTGTCGCCGGATTTCGCGCCACCTACGGAATATTGGGGCGGAACGAGCGAACGAGAGTGCTAGAGGATGGATGCGGTGATGGAATTAGGATCGATAAAAATGTCCCTGGCCTAGGCCTGGCAGTAGTGCTGTGTGCCGGAAAAGTGTTCGAACAACGGTGGAGGAAAGTGAGCTCTTGCCTGCTTGCCCTTTCACCACCATTCGTGCCTAGAGGGGGAGCGGGTTTTAGTATTCAATACTGGAACCGGAAAATACGTTTAGCGAAGCTGGAGCTCATTCATTTGCTGAGCGATCCCTTTTTTCCGGCCGTCAGTTGGCGACATGGTAGGCTCTGATTTTTGGCGAACCACGTGGCGGATGAGTGAGCGGGTGAGCGATAGAAAATTACAGAGGGAGACGGAGAGCGAACAGAAAAGAAGAAAACTAGCATAATCCTCAACCAATCGAGGCAGGATTTTGCTCTCTATTGATTAAGGGATCAACTCTGGCGGCGGAATGTGGACCAAAGTATCGGTACCCGCACTCGGTTGCGCTTCTGTTTAGCATTGCGGATCGGATTGGGCATAAAAATGGGAACCATCGCCCGAAAGTGCGCCGCTGCAGGAGCGTACGGGTTTTCCAATTGGGAGGATCATCGGCGGTTTTAGCTTGGATTGAAAATCGCTGCGCTGTGTGCGCCTAATTTTTTGCTGAGTTTACGTAATTGGCTCAATTTACCCGATGTAGTGTAGTGGAAAACTAGTGGCATTGGGTTAAGCTTACGTGCACAAGATGTGACTTTATTGATGAATCCAAAAAAGATCAGAAGCATTTCAAATAAAATGTCAATCGATCCAGCATGAGCATTCTTACTTTCTTTCGAATTAATATTCAGAAGATTTAAAATGGTATACATTTTAACAAAATATTAACGAATTTACCAGACTGGCTACGATATTTAACAATAACTTACAGTTGTATTTGATTGGGTTAACACTTTGTAAATGTTGTTTTTTCCTGTTGAAACCTTAACGGTATCTCTACTCGCAATCGTTCAGTTGATTACTGGCTACTAAAAAAGTGTAACCATTTTCTCTCTGTTTTCCCCCGCAATTGTTGCGAAGGTTCCGATTCAAATTAATGTAATTGAAAATTAGTGGATTGAAAACGAGCTAAATACTTGCTTGTAATGGAATGGACACCCCCGATCCCGGTTATGGAGGGTGGGAAAAGGAATGTAAATTAGGATCTTCCATGTCCTTGTCTGGCTCAAATGGCTCATTCGAAGGAGTTTTCCGGACGAGTGAAAGTGTTTCGTTTTCGACGTTTTGTTTTCATTTTGTTTCTTCGTTCTCTTACCGGGGGTGAAGTTTTATGAGTTGACGAAAAAAAAAACACTTGGAAAATATACAAATAAATACGAGGGAAGGTGCTTGATACGGGGGGTGAAACGACGAAGGCGGAGGGTTTTTTTTCCTTGTGTGTTTTCTCACCGTTTCCACACCGCCGCATTTTCACGCAACAAATGGGAAAATAAAACGATGCGGTCCACGGGAATGCGTCAAATGCGATGAGGATTACTTGAGGCCCCGAAAATCCTGCTCGTCAAAGCCCCTCATTGTATTGCTTATGAGAGGTTGTCGATTGAGTGAGCCGCCCTTCAGAGCCTTTCTATTTTTGTCTTTTTAACAAAATCTCTTTTTCCTCATCCCAACACCCATCACCCAACGATGCACGACTGGCAAGAGGCAGGGGGTACAATCAATTTGCAATTCTCCTATCAGTTGAAGTGAAAAAAGAAACCATTTTACGAAAACCACCGTTTGGGCGTCGGCTTAAGCGTAACGATCGCTTGGATCGGCCATCATTCGAAAGATGAAGCCGCACGGTAAATGAGCCTTGAAATCCACCGTTTGCTAATTCGCCGCCGTTAATCGACTCGTGGACGATGGAATTTCTTTTTCTTACGTTATTGTATTTTTTCCATTCTTTGTTATCGTAAACCGACCACTTTGGTGGGGATAAAATTTCGTTCGATTAGTATCAAGGATTTAGTTCCATTTGCGTTCGTTTCTAAGGGTTTCCTTAGCCATGTTCTACCGTTGGTTCACGGCTCTTCTGACGTCGGCCTGTCGACGCAAAGTATTAATATCTTTTGGCCCGCATTGACTACTCTCGCAATCCGCAGGAAGCGGATATTGAATGGAAGGATTAATGGTACTCGGCGGTTTTCCGGGTTGGCTTCGAACTTCCTCTGTAGGCTCTTTTCCGCACTTGGCAAGGCGGTTAACTGATCTGTTCCTGTATTCGCACAAGGTATGTGCGTGTTGGAAATGCGAAGTTAGTACTCCTTTAAGTGTTACGTTTTATCAAAACATTTGTGCAAATGACTTTCTCTGGAATGTTATAAAATTTTTACTAAACTGTTATCAGTCTTCCGTGGAAGCGTGAGTGTGAAGCGCAAGCTCGCCCGCGTTTTACATTTAAATGTTGCAATTTATCTTTTGTACGCACGCCATTTCCGGTCAGTACGCTTTGCGCAGAAACTTACTCCCGGCCCGGAGATTAAAGCAACGTTCTACGTTTGATATGGTTCGCTGAATCGTGTAATACTGCACGATGTGAGGGCTTTTTGTGCGGATCGCAAGGCAGTAGATAAATCTTGACCGCGTCCGGTGCCGGGCTGCGGACTCTACCGGAGAAGGGGCGTTTCTACGCCAGAACCATTGCGATGTCATTTCCGGACGGTAGCGAATGTGTATGTGTTCCACACAATGCTGGTTGGGTTTTTTCCCTCTTGATATTTTTTAACATCCGCACGGAACACAACGAGTACGCAGTGATTTTCAATTTTGCGCCATTACAACGATTGATGGATGATTATCATGTTCTGGTACGCCACGCTAGGAAGCGAGCCATTCGGAGGGAAAGGAAGAACCCAACTATTGGTATGTCGGTAAATGCAAGACTAATGTGCTATCGAGATAGTGGATGGAAAATTTATTCGGACAAGTGCGTGTTGTGCGTTTCTCTATCAGCGATTGTGCTATCATAGTTGCATTTGTGGTTTATTTCATCAGCTTGTAGGATAGTCTTAAAACAAGTTGAAAATGTGTTAGAAATATATCTTTAAAAGCAAATTAAAATTAGGATACACTTGCAACAGTTAGTGTACCTTCCTCTGTGTAGAACCACTTTAAGGATTTCCCGAACACTTACCTGCGATGATTTAATAGCTCAATGTTCCTTACCGTTCGACTGTTCTGTTTGCAGTAAATCTTAAAGCATTCGACCCGGCTTTCATCCCACCTCCAATCTTCACTAATCACTCCTTATCCACTTACCCGCGCGGCCATAATCCAGCTGAAGGGCAACTTTAAGGGCTTTCGAGGGCGAGCATATCGTCGCCGTGAAAACCGGTGGCAATCCTCGCCTTTTATCCCCCCGGGGGCCAATTCGTGCTCGCACTCAACCGGTAGGACACTTATACGGTCGCTGCTGGATCAATGTGAATCCGTTCGCTTCCTCCCGCGCACATTCTTCTCCTCCTGCCAGAGAACTCATCCTCCGGGCGCCTCCTCCCGAAAAAAGGGGTAATTCGAAACCCGGCAGGAGAGTGGCGGATTGAAGATTTTCGTTCTCTTTAGGTGCCGTTTCGTGTGTTTCTTGTTCGATTGCGGAATCCTGAAATCCGATATACTCACGCGGCTTTTCCGGTCGTTTTCCACCGAGCTGAGGCAGAGCGACAAACAGTACGTGTGGGAATATCGCGCCAAACTGCAGTTGTAAAGTTTCGTTTGCCGATTTTCATGACTTTCACACCGGTGGTGCCCGCTGGTGATGGAAATATGGCACCCCGTTTCCACAGTGGGGAGGTGTTTTCCAGCACGATTGTCCTTTGCGTGCTGAATGAAATGGCGAAAAGAAAGGGTAAAGAGGTCTATTGAGTATGGAGGAAGATGAAGTAGCAGCAGCAGCAGTCTCTTCACGGTAGCTTATCAAAGGATTAGGACGAACAGAGCGAACGAGATGGTACTAAATGTAGCGAGGGACTTGACATTCCTTCCTTTTTTCGTTATCAAGCCATGTGCGGAAAAGAAACATCGAAAAACGATCACTTGAACACGTCAAAACGCGTCTCGGTGAGGATGCTACAGGGAAGAGAACATTTCACGCCGTGGTCACATCGTACGGCTTCAATCGGGCACCGACTTTTCCTGGCCATCGAGAACGATTTACGATTTTGCGTTCTTTTCCTTTCGCTCTTGTCGGTTTCCACCCACTCGGGGAATGATATATCGATGCTCGGGGAATTGTTGTGTTACGCTCCGGCCACCTCGGGCGAGTGTTGGAAAATGTTGTTTGAATGAAAAATCTTTGATTCCATCCGACGTCACCAAAGTCCCCGCATCCCCGGGCGCATTGGACGAAGCGTTCGATTGAAGGTAGTAATATGAAATAACACACAAAGGTTCAATAAAAGAAAGAAACAATACATATTGGGAAAAGGACATATTTTCTGACAAACTTTTTTTTTGTAACGCCTAGAGAGGTCAAAAGGGGCAATTTTCGGTTTTCCAGTCGATGGAAAATGATTGATTTTGGGTAGTAAAAAGTGTCAACACGTAGACGCCGTTTTGGAGTTGTTATTTTCTTTTAGAAGTTTTCTTCTGTGTCCTATTTTCTCGGCACTTCCGAAAACCGAAAAAAGAAAAAGGAATACTACTGAAGGTGGATAAACCTCGTAAGTCGATGGGAAAATACGCAATGAAACTAATGCAACTAAACAAAACTTCAAAAGAAATACACCAACGTCGTGAAATTTGAAATGAAAATGAATTTTGAAACGTAAAGACAAAACGTCGGTTGCTATTGTTCTTCATTTTGAGGGTAAATACACTTTGCAAGGAGCAATCAATCGCCTCTTATCCCATCGTGCGTATTCGATTTGGTGAATAAATTTAAATGCTCTTGCCATTTCGCGCAAGACGCCAGAGCAGGAATGGTTGGGTATCGGTTTTAAGCAAACTTTATGACGCTCCGGTTGGCATTCTAATGGCGCAGGGATTCGAAGACGCACGGTGTCCGCGACCGGATCAGACGAGCATGACAAAAGAAAACCAAAAAACCACTCGAGCATTGCATAATGAGTGCGTCCGTCGACGAGCAATCTCAAGAAATGTTGCGGGGAAATGTGCGGAAAAATAAATAGAACCCGTGGTATTGGGGAGGTGAATGGTTTTCATTTCACTTACACCCAAAGTCCCGGTTTTACTCGCCAGATGATTTTTATCGAAATAATCCAACTGCTTAATGTCACTCATCCGTGTCGTTTAACTGCTTCGCCCATCCCTCTTCGTTTCCATTCCCGGTTCCAGCTGGCTTCCGGTTCGGGGCCGAAGATTTCAGTTTTGACTGCTTTTGGTCGGTGGCGGCTGAAAGTGGTAATAAATATTGAAATCAATTTCAGGAGATAAACCAAATAAAAATAAAGAAATAAGGGCTGTTGCGTAAGCCGTCCGCTGTTTTAACACACATTTTTCGTTTGCACATCTTTCGTTAGTGCCAAGAGGGTTAGAACTGTCCTGGCCGTTTGGAGTAGAAGAAGGTTAAACAATATTGAATGAGCAACAAATCCTGCTCATAAAGTTGGAGCATCGGAGCAATTGACCTAGCTCGCGCGTCAGTTATGGGAGAAGAATTTACGGACGGATAAGTAATTTTTTTCTGCGCCCCCTGATGGCATTCCTTGGCCTTAAAGATGACCGAAGGCATTCAGGTCACGATGGAAAAGAGAAAATTAAAACAGAGAATAAATCAACTTGCTGGCACGCGGGTTGAGTTTATCGGGGGATGATTTCTCAAATCAATGCCTTCACATTACAATGAAGCAAAACGTCGATCGATATCGACAGCATTAGGCATGCAAAATTATTCTAATCCACTGTTTGAATTTCAAAGGCTCACGATTACAAACATTAGCATAATTCGCGTAACGAACCGTCTGGCGTGGCTTGCGGGCCAGTCCTTTGGCGCAATTGTTTTCCCGCTGACTTGCGAATCATCCGAGCTCGATGAAATCGTGACCGGCCGATGCATGCCGATTGATTTTACTTTTTCACATTATTCGTGCAGCACAATTTGCTCCATAAAGTCTATAAATCAAACGCGTCGGTTGTAATGAGTTGCCATTGGTATGGTAGGAAAAATGTCGTCCTTTTAGGCACGATTATCAACTTGAGTCGGATCATTAATGGATGAATAAATTATCGAACACAAATGATCAATTACTTGAACTTTTGATTGGGATGAGCATTAACAGGAGAATATTAACAGGAGCGTTTTGATAAAATGTAATTAATGTGGTAAATCATTCTAAAAATCATGTGTACATCTCTTCCATAATTCATAAATTTTTCTATTCCAATAATAGTGGAATATAACAAATAAAACTGGTTAAGCTAGCTGGTAGTATTTTTTGTTGCTTGAACCATAAATCAATTGTCTATATTGCCAACAGTTTTCAACGCAAATAAATAAAAGTAATTATTGAATCTAAAGTTTCTTAAAAACCATGCGTTGGATTCGAAAAAGTCTGGCACTGTTTTATTTGCGCTTGGTGTTTTTTCATCTTGACTTTTTTAAGCTCTCCCGTTTTCTGTTGCTGTTCAAAACGACGAATGCAACATACCACAACTTGAGTCCTTGAAAATGCGTACACATTTCTTCGCAAACAGTGTCGACCGGCAGCAGTTATGAATATTTTATCGTCCATCCAGTGCCGGAAGGAAATGGCTAGGGTTGTAGGTTCGGGTGTTGAATTTCGACGGCTTTGGTTTGGGCTCTCGAGAAAGCTGCGGGAGTTTAGAATTTCGTTTTCTGACTGACGAACATGTCGGACGGTCGGTACCGGAAGTTGGTTGATTTTGGAAGAATATGAAGCAAT
>KE525352.1:2640854-2653088 GCA_000441895.2 Anopheles sinensis | reverse complement strand
CTCTCTCCGTAGAGAGTTACTGTGACCGAAGGACGGTAAATTATAGATCGGTGGTCAGCCGTTCGTAATACCGGGAGGTGCTAGACTCGGGATTCGAACCCACACCTATGGCGTGGTGTTTTCTAGCGCTACCGCTGCTCCATGGATGATCTGAATATATAGAAACAATATCACATAGTTTTTATTCACAAAATTCATTATTAATATTTATCCACAATGGATCTCCTTTTCGGTGGTTGGTCATACATAAGTACACTTTTCTGATAGTGGTAAGGAATCCCTAGAGGTTAGTGTAGGCCATTTTAAATAAGTCCAACTCTTGCTATTGGGATGCACTGGAAAACTTTTCTTTAGAAGCTGTTGTGTTGTACACAAACCTAAAAGTTTACTCAAAAATAAACCGCAGTGAAGAAGAAAGAAACAAGTCGCTGTAATAGTTGCCAATTAGTGTATGCCAAGGTATGATGGCGTTGTAAAATTTCATGGTTGTAATTGATGAAGATCCTTATCACCAGATTGATGAAAGTATTACATTTTAGTGTAAAGGATGAGTATGTATCCTACAATTTGAATCCTTTGCTAAAATAAATGAAATATGAACTGTTTCAATAGTTTTTATTGCAATAAAAAGCTAGAATTGATATTAGGTAAGGGACAATATGGGCAAAGCATTTGAACCAATAAATAAAACGAAACAACGAAAAAACATTTCGAACCGGCTTTCACTGACAGGCGAACAGCAAAATGTGCAATTTTGTGGTGTATTTTCTTTTTCAATTAAGTTGTCTGGCCACGATAAAACTCTGACATGTCCTGGTTGCGTTGGTTGTTTTCCTTTTTCCTTGATCCTAGAGCATTTTTTACGAAATTTTCCTCATATAATCCACTCTCTAGTAATGAACAATCATCCGGGCGAATCTTTGGATTTTATTTTCTGACTGCAGTCAACTTTCCGGAAGTCCGCAGTTCATTTTCCAAAATCCTATCGAACCACTCCTCTTTCCCTTGCTTCCAAATACATTGAATGATTTTCCGGTGATGGTGGCTGCGTTGGGTAGGTCCCCGGGGGAAACAGGAACACCGGGGACAATGGGGACCATTCGGATACCATCTCTCCGGGGTCAGGAACGTTGTTGAGATCTGTCGGAGGGTAGAAGGGCATACGTGAGGAAGGGGCAAGAGAGCCATCGAAAAAGCGTTGGTTTATTTCATTAATTCAGCTGTTGCTGGTGGTTGCTGGCACTTGAAAGTTGAGCTTCCGCCAACCGTCCACCGGTTGACCTTTCTCGACCTCCTAAGGGGAAGCCCTTGCAACACAAGCTTCCCGACCACCAGCCAGCGGCGTGTTGCTTTCAATCGAACCGAACCATAAGACGATCGCTTTCAACCGAACGATGTCCAGAAACTCTCCGGGACCGTTCTCCGCATTGCCATCGTTTACAATCGTCCCGGGCAAGTCACCCAAGTTGTGCATGAAAATCTCCAACAAGGCATTAAATTAGAAAAGTTTTCCTTAGTCCCGGCTCCCAAACCCTCCCTCCACTGGGCTCCATCCGGAAGTTTCCATTTTGGTTGCTCTCTCAAAAGGTTCTTCAGAGTCCGCAGCGAGGCAAAAGAGGATAGTCTGAAGGATCTTCTAGCTGCTTTTTTTCTCCCCTTTGCAATGAAGCGTGCAAAGCGGTGTGGGAGCAAATAGAATAACGCCAACACCAACGGCGATTCAATCAGAATCTCTGCGCTCCATCTTTTCGACACTCGAAGTATTATGATAATAATTATAATAATAACAATAACGGCGACGGTGGTTTTACGGAAAGTAAGCAGGACCCACTTTCGATGGAATCGAAAAGCGGGACGCTCGAAACTAAAAATAATAATAGAAAAGAATCTGTTCGACTTTACTGGGGAAAGGGAGATGCAGTGAAGGGAATCTGACTGCTTTTCCAGTGAACATTACATGTGCTGAATGTATGGGCTCCGTACCGTTTGGTGGCCAGTTTTTTTAAAGTCTAAATTATTCTATTGTCAAACTTTTTCCCATCTTGTAGGGATGGCTTTTCTATTTTCTATTCTAAATTGTGGACACCCTTGGACAATCCTCACTTCAGGCGGCCATTGGTGGCCATTGGCGCCGATGCTACGACTACATTGGATCCCGGTTTAGAAAGACCGACTTTGTAATAAGCATTTTTCGAACTTTTGTGGCTTTAATTCATTCACCTTTGGTACTTACGACCCCCACCCTGTGTTCAGGGCTGCTGTTGTTGTCAGCCGGTTCCAAATGGAATCCAAAGTCATGTACTCAAAACTCCTACATTGGATCGCCCGCTGCTGCTGGATACAAGTTGTTTTAATTGAATTGACGATGGTTAGCGATTTAGAAATGGCGTAACCGTTGGAAACGTTTCAGAGTTCAAATGGTGCTGTGATGTTTTTCAACGTTCTTTAGTTTGCAGCCAGAGTTTATTTCGTCCATGCTGTCAAATTCGATTCTGAATAGAGGAAATTAAAAACCACCCTCAGCTACACTAAACTGGATTCGTAAAAACTTGCCCAACTTGCCTACGCCATGACATCGAACGATTTGTTGTACGAATAAATTATCCTACGCGAGCCAAATCCAGCGAAAACTAACAGCTAACGCGTTTGTGGGCTCGGTTTAGCTATTCTTTTTGAACATTATTATGAATTGATAATGCTGATGCTGCGCAACTCGCACCGACACTCATGAGAATTTAATGCCTTTGGCTGGAGTTTAATTACATCGAGCGCATGATGGATGACGAATCGTACGTAGCGATGATGTACTCGTGCTCCCGGGGGTACAATTTAAAGGTCAACGGACCACCGTTTCTACTGCATGCAACAGCATAGGCACTCGGATTATGCTAATGCCGATGGCGTCAACTGAGCGTCAATGGCAACTGGCAAAAATAACTGTAATCCCCCGAGTCCTCACTCTTATCACCTTTCGGAGTGCAATACGTACGAACTGACTATTCCCGAGGGGTGGGCAGGGAGGGAGTGTGTATGTTTGATAATTCATTAACATGTGTCTACACACATTGCGGCGAATACCGGCAGCATTGTGAGGGTTTGCGAAAAGGGGATTTTACTTTTTGATAAGGTGTTTCCCGGCAGAATCGTCACGTTAGGTTCTTTTACGTCGGGCACTGTGTATGCTGCATCAGTTGGACCTAGCTGCTCGAAAACTTCTGTCAAAAGTGAAACGGTTCTGCTTAAAGTCAAAACGATTTTTTGAAGTGGAAAGTTAGTGAAAAGTTGATCTGGAATGTCAATCCAAAGAATAACCATAATTGTTACCGTGTTTTGCATATTATCGAACGTGAAACAATGCGCTCCGGAAGAAGTTCCAAAAGGCTGTGTTTGTGGCTGCGGGTTTGGGTTTGAAATGTTGTTGACCAAGCTGGAACAGATTGAAGAGAAGTATGTATGTGGGCTGTGCAAAGCAAATTAGATTGTGATCAAACTTACTCACGTTCTGCTCTTTATTAAGGTTAGAAGCTTTGAAAAAATGGCAAGAGAAGATACCAGAACCTAAAGTGCATCCGTCCTTTGCCGTTTCCTTAAGTAAAAATGAAGAGATTAAAGAAAAAACCCTTAATGTACCGATTGATGTAACTGAAACGGCTACTATGGTAGCACTCGTTGGACAAACACTGAAACAAAACCGTGAGAAGAAGACAAACCTTCCACTCGGAATCGCCCCAACCGCGGAACAGCTTTCTTATGGCGAGGACCAAATCTACAGCTCCTGCCTTGAGGTTCCATCGAAGGTCACCGGGAAGTACCTTATCAGGCTGAGCGATGATGCCGAGCCGGTGAATCTGCTCTGCGACATGCAATCGGTGGACGTTGGCTGGATAGTGATACAGCACCGATTCAACGGCTCCGAACTATTCTACCGAGGTTGGAACGATTACCGTGACGGATTTGGTAGCCTGGATGGGGAGTTTTGGCTCGGATTGGAGCGTATCAGCACGATCCTGAACAATGGTGGCCAATGGGAAATTATGTTCTGGATGATGAACTTCCAGCGGCAAATAAGGTTCTCCAAATTTAACAACATTTCACTTGGGAACGCAACCGACGGGTACACTTTGAAGCAGGTGGGAAAGTACTCGGGAAACGGTGGAGACTCGATCAGCCCGCACAATGGCATGAAGTTTACTACCTTCGATCGGGACAACGATCCAGCTCGTTATAACTGTGCGAAGAAGCATCGGGGCGGGTGGTGGTATCATAAAACGTGTGTCACAAGGTAAGGCTGTTCTGCTTGAAAAAAGTAGTAAGTTAAATATTATAATTGTAACAAACCATCTTTTTTCAGTAATCTCAACGGGGAGTATAAGAACGCGATAAATGACCTGGCAAATAGTTGGTTAACGATGGGCTCTGCCGGTTTGATGCAATCCAAGATCATGATTCGTCAGGTTAATTGAAGAGAATATGACATAGTGCATTTTTAATTTGTCGGATTAATTGAAGAGAATATAGCATACTGTATTTTTAATATGAAACAGAAAGTAGTTACAACCGGTTTATCAAAAATACGACTGAATTTGTTAAGTTCTGCGAAAACATTCAATTAAAAATTGTGAAGCTTAGTTTACGCAATGTTGTAGTTTAGGATAGTGTTCCGAATCAAAATGATTCATTTTTGTCTTCGATGGATGAAAATGGAAAATTGAACATGCTTATCAAAGCGGCCACCAGCAATTCCGCACTTCCTGGATTAGACACCCCACTCCACGTTTGGTAAACTTGATATAGACTCTACAAAAATCGAACGTCCAGATGAATTTGAAACATTTATTTACTTTATCTTCTATTTCGAAATCCGCTTTGCAGCTGACACCAAAACACACACACACAAACCCGCACTGGCTGGCAAACATTTGGCAAAGAATCAGGTGAACAAGGAACAGTAAAAAATAGAACTTGGTTCTAATGGGGGAAACTTTTCGCAACTTTGCTACCAAAGCAAGGGAGCTGACATCTCCAACTGGCAGCAAATTCGTCCATCTTTCATCCCTCGCATCCCTGGACGGGTCACGGGTTCGAAGTCCGGCAAGGCAAGCGGACAACCTGACAACGTGAAGCGGAATCGAATCGGAAGGTGGCACATATTTTTCTGATGGTAGGTCATTTGATGAAACTCAATAATCATAAGCATCGGAAATGGCGCATTTCGCCCCGATCAGGCCAACGGTGCGCAATCGATACGCAAACTTTCCTTTTTCTTCGGCAACGAATGGCAACGTCACCTGTATCGAAGTGGTCATAATAAATCTCGCATCCACTTCTTCCGCCGGGTGGCTTTCCGGGGGAAAAAAAACTGGCTTGGTTTGAAGTAAAAGTAAACTGGACACCGTAACGTGGGGTGAGGTTTTTGGGGAATCTAAAAAATAATTGAAGAATGGCTGCTAGTGTCAGCAAAACGTCCGTGTCTGCGTCAAACCCGAGAAAGAAAAAGAAATCTTCTCGTCCTTCTACGTGACACTATCGGACAACCAGGATCTTCCCCCGATTCTTTGCTCGGTGGAGGGTTCAGTTTCTCTCCGCGAAGAAAGTAATCTAGCTGACCGAACCTTGGCACAAAAATGGCCTCTTTCAGGTCACCGTCCGGACAGGCTTGACAATAAAAACGGGAAATATAGATGGTGCACCTCCTGATATCATATCTTTCAAGGTTTGCTCGCGAGCGATATTTCATCCGAGACGATGTTATTCTTGGACTGTAATAACGAAACAATAAAACCGGGAAATGCATTCCGGCAAACACATTAGGAGCGGCCAGTTTTTGGAAGGAAATTTAAAAGATATTTACGATGACCCCTGGACTGAGGCTTTCATCACATCCAATGTTATTTGGGGGTAAGAAAACGTTTATTTAGTCCCCCTCCCAAACCGATGGCATGATTTGCAAACGAGACGAACGAGGCGCCCCCACAAACTCATCACTGTTTGGCCGAGGGTAGTCGTAAAAAGGAAGAAAGAAAGTCTATCAAATGGGGCGAGCGAGATTTCTTCCCATTTTATCGATACTCGCCCGGCTGGCTCGGCCACGAATGGGTGATCGACAGAATCTCGTAAAGTTTGAAAATCTATTAAACTTGATAAGTGGCTGTTGAATTCAATATGGTCCATCGTGGGGCTGGTGATGATGGAGCTTCTTTATGCTTGCATCAAAACTGGCCGTTCAGTCGTGAAATCGTTCGGGGAAGTTCAGGCCACCACTTTTGCATCAGGTAGCAGGTTCACTTTTGTTCGGAAATTGATTTATTCATTTTTTTTAAATGGCTTTGAAGGAAATCAGAGCTGCTTTTGCTCATTAGCATTTAAAAAAACCGGATGATGTGCAATTAATACGTTAGCGTAGGATCATAATAATTTTATAATCTTTACGAGTGGAATGAAGAGTGTTATGTGTCAGATCCAAATATGTTAATATTTATCGGAATTTCCCATGGTATTACAAGGCAATATTTGTTAAATAAAGAGAATTCTTTTTGAAATTGTGTTTTCTGTTCGGCTGTGTTCATTTTTCCTGCCAGCATTTATTATTTTTTCTTCTTTCAAATAATGAAACCTGCATGTGACACAGGAGCGCAAAGATAAAGAAAAGGAAACGTGTTGCAGGGGAGAAAAATTTATCACCCCCACTCATCTACACCCGGCACCGGAAAGAGAGCATAGCACAATTGATCGGCGTAGTGGCCACTTCATTTAAATCCACTCGATATCTGAGCAATCGTCAGCCAAGACCCGACCTGAAGCCTGAAAGATCTCTTCCCTCGCTACTGAAGACTTCCGAGGGGTTCCGCTGAGAGGAAATCGTCCTTTGGTTGAGCGTCACGATCCGTTCGTTTGCCTATTAATTCTAGCTTGGTGCTGATGAATTGACAGGAATAGGTACGATTGGATCAGACAAGGCGAACGGTGTGACACCACCGCAGGTTCGGTACGTTAGGTTCAGGTATTTTCACACCGAAGAGTATGTTTTTTTTTTATGAAAAAGCGTGAAATGCACAGTGGAAACAACACATAGTGCAGGCTAGTGTCGCTGCCTGGCATTTAAAATTATAATTTTGTGGAAGCATCTGGTTATCTGGTGTTAGTTTTCCAGTGGTTAGCGATAGATTTTAAGTTCAGGTTCCGGTTCAGGTTTACAGCGTAACTTAAAAGAAATTACCGGGAAGCAAACGGTCAAATTGATTCTACACTTCTAACTAGCCCTCGTTAGAGTTTCTTCCTGTTGAGCTAACTGTCCAAACTGTATCCCATTGTGATGCCGGGGAGAGTGGAAAAAGAAGTACTGCACGGTGGTCTGTGAGACTGACGAATAAGCTGAACGGTGCGAATCCTGCCCATCCTAGGGATGCTGTTGATGAGCTCTGCACTCGGCAGCGTAAGTGTTTTTCAACGTCCTTCTCATGCGTCCACCATCAGCATTCAAGGTCCACCTTTGGGGCGAAACCAACTGCATGCATATGTATGCTTTCGTGTGGCATACCGCCATCGCTCCATCTGCTTCCCGCTCGAGAAACTCTCGGAGTTGGCTGTAGGAAGTAGCCGCCGGGACCGGCTTGCTTGATTGTTGATGGAAGTATGCAGTGGGCAATGTGTGAGGGATGCTTTGTGGAGGGTTGTTCATTGAGATTGCCCTCTTGAGAAAACGAACGAGCATACCTCCTCACGGTGAGTTTCAGCCAGACGATGCGAACGGGACAGATAGGACACGTGAAAGCTAGACCGATTCAGTCTTCGGAAGCGGAGGGAGTGTGTTCTTTTTTTCCCTCGACGTTTAGTTTCACGTTTTATTTTATTCTTCCCTCATCAGCGGTGGTGGAGTTGGTGGAGGCGGAGTAAAACACCTCGCCACCGTCGGGGAGAAAAAGATCCCGACTCGCGAAGGTTCGTTGTTTGGAGTTGCATTCAACGGGATGGGGATGTTGGAGCTGCATCTCACACACGCGTCTGACATCCAAATTGTCTCCGATCTCTTTCACCATGCGACGGTTGGTGGTTTTGAATGACCGGGAGAGAATGAGAATCATCAGGTACTTTTGTCACGATCCTTCCGCATTCAACAATGCACCGTCATATGCACTCGGGAGGGGTTGTTTGGTTTGACTCTCGGATGCATCATTCGGTAAGCAGACCTGGCGCTAAGTTCCCTATCGTCCAAGCTGGCTGCTATCATTCCCTCAGATGCCTCACATGACTGTTGCAGGTGGTTTTGAAAAAAAAACTTCAACAAAGAAGATTGCAAGTGCAAAGAATAGCACTTAAGCATCTCACACTGGCGAAGTTTCCTTGGCTAGATTTTTCCTATACCCTGGGAGTACGTTGTATTCTGCTCCTGGGGTAGCTGATGTTGGAACGGACTCCGCACTATGGGTCAGCAAAGTGTTGTTGCCAAAGTAGCTTTTCTTCGTTTCTGTGAAATCTGACGCTCGTTGCTACGAAGTGTTCAATCATCGTTGTTGCCATGGAGCTGTTACTCGTTGCTATGATTTCAACTTGTTCAATTCTGCTTTTCCGTCAATCTTTGTGTTTTAAGGAAATCCCATATTTAACGAATTTAAATACTTTTCCCTATTGCCACCATCCACTCGTGCATCAGCCTGTGTAGAAGAGAACAAAAAGGATATTGTTCTTATACATTCCTTTCAATTTTTTTCCGTTCCCCCAGCTGCATTCGGGTAGTATAGAGAAACGTGCAACCGGTGCGATATGCAGCATGGTTGCATCCTCGGGACAGACACGTTGAGAGCGCTTCCGGAGAAAAAGAGCGAATTCTTTTGATGTATTTTCACTTTTTATCGTAATAAATGATGGCACATTGCTGCAGAGTGGGAGGAAATAAGGATCCATGGTGCCAACCGACCGCACCGACCGGTTTCTCAAGGGTGTTCGGTATTCCTTTTCACTGGCTCCGGGTGGTACTTTAAAGATCCCGCGCTCTCATGGGGAAGGGTGTGGTTTCGGGCAGCAGAAGTGTTCCGCGCAAGACACATGAGTAGAAAAATGCAACTACAGCTTCCCTCCCCGGAGGAGCTATCGCCGGTTGTTTCTTACCGTGCGGTGTTGCCTCGCGTGTGTCTGTTTATGTGACAAAGCGTTTTATGTCGTAGCGATCGTGCGAACTCTCTGAAGAGTGGTGGGGACGAGTGCGCGCGGCATGGAAACGGCAACGAATGCACATCGCACGCTTCATCCCCGGAAGTGCATCCTCATCTCGGCGTGCAGGGCGGGGGAGACGTCTGGTCCGCCACCAACTCGCTGCAAAGATTGGCCACATACGGTAAAGCCAGACACGTACGATACGTTTCACTTAGAGGAACACAAGGATGATTGTCCTCACCTCGGCGGCACGATGCAGAACACGGACACGATGACGGTGACAACTGCAGCGTTTGCACATGCACTTGCGCTTCCAAGCGTCCCCTTTATTCAGCGCCGCCTCGGTAGGACGATGCAATGCCGGGGTGAGCTGTAAGTGTGAGTACCTTTTGAAGCAGTTCTCTGCCTTACCGTCCACGGTTTCGGTGTGGAAGAAAAATGGAAAGGCGACATCACACCACTTACTTTGCATAAAATTCATCTTTATACATCCTGACGTGTTTGAGTGTTACTTCGTGATCAAATAATGAAAAATATGATTTTGTTCGTTTGCTGCAAAGCTCCCCCTCCCCCTTCCTTCTCCCACCGCGTGTGGTTTCGTACCGTTTCCTCCAATCTAGCGTTTTTCTACGTTTGTGGTTTGTGCGGGCGAGAGAGTGTTTTGCCGCTTCCTCTTTTCAAAGCGATCTTCACCGAAGCCGGAAGCCACTTACCGTTTCCGGCCACGTACGTGGTCCTCCGTCTAGCGTTCGCTTGCCCTCCGGCTGCCGGAAAATCGAGACTAAATGTGGAAATTTAGCACCAGATTTACAGCACCGCCCAAAACTGGCTGCTCGTTGGTGCATTGGCGGGCAATCGGAAAAGTAAACCCCGAAAGCTGAAATACTGTGGTTGATAAGGGAGGATTTTTACCCCTTTATTGGTTATTTCTCTCTTTTTAACAGCCAACGATGTGTTGATGGATAAAGAGGGCTACCACTCGTTCGAAAGATTTGTATGAATGCTAAGTTTGCCTTAAGGAATTGTCATATTTATTGAAGTGCACGAAAACGAACAGCTTTTACCTGTTCAAACGTATTTTGAAACATTATGTTTTTTTTTCCTGAATCTTCCTTGTACGTCTTCGTTTCCTCGATGTGGGCAATACATTGACATACCTGGTAAGGAACAACCAGGCATTTGTTTGTAAGTGGGACAGTTTACCATTATTTACTTATTATTATGGAGTACTAAAGGTTTGGGATGGTTCAATTTGTCATTGGTTGATCGTGAAAATTGGTACAAATATTGCCGATTGTTTCACTGTCTTTTCACAGGACGATTTTTCAAAACGAACTGGACGATACTCAGCAAAAACAAAAGAAGTAAATTCAAAAACATGAATTGAATATGGCATGTGTTTCATGCTGCATAGAATCGTCCTCCGGAAACACAATCCTAACACTTGTCCACATCTTTCCCTCTCACAGTCACACACAATCCCACATTCACGTCAGCCATTTGTTGCACTGGACAATCGTTTTGGTCGAATGGAAAACTTTTGCTTCCTGTCCGTCTGGACAAATTCAACTGGGAAATGGAAAATTTTACGTCCGTCGGCCGCACGTAACCGGCCCTTTCTGCACAGAACTGTAAAAATAAAGCGATGGATACCCGTGCTTCGGGTAACATTTACTGATATTCAAATAAAACAATAGCTAGCCGTGTGTAAAAACGGACTCTAACGAGATATTAAAACTGAGTGTTCCTTTGTTTTCCTCTGACGAGCCATTTGTCGTACGCTTTGTCGGTCCGGAGTTCCGATGGGACTTTAGGGAGTTCGTTAAAATTTGATTTTTGAATTTCTATTCTCGCTTTTTGTTTGTACAGTTTTTCTCTGCTATTAATATTTCAACGAAAATTTCCAATCGATTAATAGTTATATTGATTTTGTTTACTTTGTTTTCAGAATTCTGGGCGAGAATTGATGAAAGGATGTGTAATATGTATTCGAGCGCACCTCACTGTAATATTTGTCAAATAAATTTCCTCAGGAACACTTTCACTGACAATCAACCGGTGCAAAATGGTCCGTTTGAATGTGAGTAAATCTTGCCCCGGGCAACTCGACAACAGGCAATCATTGTCGGCCCATTACCGGGTCATCAATATGAAAGAGAATCTATTCGGAGCGGCATTTGCATTTGATTTGGACGTGGTTCCGTTTGGGGGGGGATCTCGTTGGCGATTTTAGGATCCATCTTGAACTGACCATCGATCTCGTTTCGTCCCGGGGCGGGGCAAACGCTCCTTGAAATCGTTCGATAGAAAATCTTGCTCCCTATCCAAATAAACATGGGTCATTCCGGTCCGGGAGTTCTCGGGTTTCCGAAGGTCTTCCACCTTCCTGCACAAGCGTGTGGAGGTTTGCTGGGGCTATCACTTTACCAAGAAAGATTGGACGACCGGGGGACTTCATAAGTAGGGCCGAGCAGTTCGATGTACCTGACAATCGACACGAGCACTCAGTCTTCCCCTTCCGCCGAGCGGACGGCATCAGTTACGGACCAGATCCTTCGCTAGTGGCGGCGTATCACTTGACACGAATTGGACACGTCTTGAGTTTTCCCATAATCTGTCTCAAATCGAGAACCCTTTTCGGTGCTTCTGGACCTTTCGCCAACCAGATAGGGAGGAGGGTAGTTTTCGGGCGGCACTCAACCGTACGACGCATTGCATCCCCCGACCGAACCCTACGTTAACGTGGTATCTGTTTTCAAAGCAGTTCACATTCACAAATGAAGCCTTTAATGGGTTTCTTCGTGCGGGGGCCGGTAAATCTACAGTTTAATATATTACTACCACCACCCAGTTCCTAAAGGTTCCTGGTCAACGAGAGCATTGCCGGAAGTCCACGCCGGTAAGTTCTGCGTCACTGATACGGAGCGGAGGTACGAAGAAGGTGGTCGTTGGTACGAAGAGGTAGTAATCGTGCCCAGGGTGCCTTTAATGCTTCCTTCGACGGTGTAAGCTCAAGAAGAATGCACACCGTACGAAGAAACTGTACTCCGATTGTCTCACTGCCTGGCGGAGGGACCGATATCT
>KE525352.1:2594249-2632144 GCA_000441895.2 Anopheles sinensis | reverse complement strand
AGGTATTTTATTTATTTTGATCACATTAACGTTGAATATCAAATGTTCAATCACCAAACACGTCAAGGGAATTATCATTGTTACATTACAAGCTCTCCGGTAAACATAACACGAAAGACCAAGTAACTGTCCTTTCTTTAGCATCTATCAAAAAGTAACTAGATAATTTCCTGTGTTCATTATTTTACTTTCCTTTTTCCTAAGCTCAAAGCGAAAATGTCGTCGTGCAGAATGATCCTTTAGCATGAGATGTGCTACAGGTGCAGCAAACTGGTGAATGACATTCCAACCTCTGACCTGAGCATCGTTGAAGCGGAAAGTTTTCCATCACTCCCGAGGAAACGTGCCAGGACGCCATTTCACCAGCAAAATTCCTCCATCGGGGATTTTCTTACAGCTGTGAGCTCGCTTCTAGTAAAGTTCTAAATTTCTTGCCTTTGCGACTTTAACAGTATGTAGGAATTGCACGTAAGAAACTTCGAGCTCGTTAGTCGAATCAAACTCAACCGTCGCTTATTGGTTGTTGCTGTGTATCCTTCCCGGAGGTGTCATTTCTGGTGGCCACTGTACAACATTTGCGAGCGGAAATTCATTTCCCAGGACGCCAGTGGAGCCAAAGGCAATCGAGAATCGGAACGACAATACACACAAAAAGGTTGTCTGCTCGTGTCAGCGAAGACGATTTTAAGTTGCATTTTAGAGCTTCGTTAAAGATGGCAACGTGTGCACTTTTGGTTGGGAAAATTATTCCACCGTTTTCCGTGAAGCAACAAATGGCACCCCGTCTTTTTTTCTTCCCACTCATCACCTTCTAGCCCACCTCCTTTCCGGCAACGTGTTGGTGATTTACTTGTTTCTGTCCATTCTTAGGGCAAAGTGAAACTGCTTGCTCGACGTAATTTTGATTTCTGTCAGTGTCTGGAATCCGGTTGATTTCTTTTTTCTTTGCTTGGTGCTTGCGGATCTTCTTTTCCATTTTCCGCCGACAGATATGAAAGTCCCACGCACGTTTGGGGGTTGGGATGTCACTCAACCCATCCATCCACCCCCGTCACCGACCCATCCTGGGTAAACCAGTCCCATCCAATTGTTGACGTTTCCGTTCCACTAGAACTAACTTCTTCCCAGACATGACGTATTATTTTAATGAAAATTATCTTTCACACAACCCGTCGCCTCGGACGGCATGGTGGAGGAAACATGTTGATGCTGTTTGTCGACTTGCCTTTTCCTTTGCCAACCAGGACAGGAGTAGCTCATCCAAGCCATAGCGTTCGGTGATAAATATCCCTTCAGTGTTGATCAAGTAAGAAAGGACCGTCGGGATGGATCAGTGGGCGGAAGAAGGAGATTAACATCACCCAACATCACATCACCGTACTATAATAAGTGGCACTAGATGCTGGAGCGTTGGCCGGACGCGTTCCGTTTGGTAGCGAAAAAAGCGGAACTCGTCTTGAGAACGTGTGTAAATAAGAGCCGGTTGGATAAATACCTTCGGAACAACGTGTCGTTTCTTATTCGTCCAATTCCCCGTTCGTTTAGTCCAGTTTTCCTGCCAAACCGAGGGCTCCGGCTGTTCGTTGCAAGCACTGTCTTAAATATCGTCTTGAATGGTCGCCACCGCTGGCTTTGGCACGAAAATGGGCGTTTGGTTTGGGCCGTGCCTTTTCCATGTCACTACCGGCCTTTGGATTTTTCCTCTTCGTTTTGGATACCCCACGCTCCTCGAAGGGTGAATCTTAGTACCGAAGAACAGCTAGTTTTTTTTGTCTATTTTACGGCTGACAGTTTTCTTTGCGGAAATCTAGTTTGCCCACGGAGCTTCTTTTGTAGTTCGGAGAGAAGATAGACGAAAGGATAAGCTGTTGTAACTATTGGCCCATGACAACATCATGGGGACTTACAGTTTTGAACAGAGTTGAACATGTCTTAATACTAAATTGGTTATTTTTCTGAATTTATTTCTTTACAATATTTAAATATTCTAAGATCCTAGCAAGCATTTTAGTTTGGTCGTAAAATATGCCTCGTCTTCTGTTTAAGAACAATCTTATTGTTTTGCGTTTAGAAAGTCAGCATTTGACTACAGGTGGTTTTCGTCAAAGATTTCTTAGAGTTTGGTTTTTCTTGGCGTATTCAACCACCCCTTACACATTCACACACATTCGCCATGAAGACGCTCAAAACTATCAGCAAAATTTGGTAGAGCATGATCGTGGCCATGTTTCTGGCAGGCGTCACACAAAACGGAAAAAGTGGAAAATGTAAGTACCTTTGCCACTCCTTCCGATCCCCGATCCGAACCATCCTGCAACTCTTTCGATTATCCGAAAGTCATGCTCAGCTCAGGGCCAAGTTTTTCCTGTCGCACGGCGGATAATGCTACAACGCTGACAACGATTTTGGACAGCACCTAAAGAAGACATCGTTCGCTTGGAAGAGAGCATCAGCATCCTCCTACTCAAGCTGGGTCTCTTCTTGAAGCGGGTGTGGAATCTGTATTTTACAAGCACCTACTTCCAGGGAGAACCCACCCGCCCCCGGAAGCGGGCGGTCGTATCTTTTCTTTGATAATGATTATGACATGATAAGGACATCGTTGCTTAGCGTTTTAATTAAGCACAATGGGTAGCCGTACCTTCGAGCCAAAGGCTTGCATGCATGTATGGGGAAGTGATTTTACGAGCTTGCCAGGGTTCCAGGGTGTAAGTTCTGTTAGTGAAGATAATTTCCGAAAATCTCGTCTCCTCCTATAGAAGGGAGGGCAGTGATTGTTAACACGCTTGTGGATATCTTTACGGCTTTTTTGGGGTTGTTCTCTTGTGAGGCTGTTATTTAAAGTTGTACAACAGTTTCATCTGGCAGCTGCTTTAAATTGCCATCTGTTTGTTTAACGATATCTATGAAGGATTAAATGAGAATAAATTCCAAGTACGGCAACTATGATACCAACACCAAACCATTGATCTGCTCTCGCATTTGTTTAAACATGCAAAACAAATTTTAAGAACTCCTTTTCGAACTCCTTAAACGAACAATGCACCGCAACCTCTTGTGCCACCGCCCCTATTTTCAGTCCTTACCAAACAAATGCATAAGAAAATACGATACACCGATAACACAATTTGCGTGGAAAGAAGTTTCGACACCCAAAGAAAACTTTCCCCGAGGCGTTGATGCATGCTGCTCACCCGACGCAGAGGATGGCTTAGAAAAGTCGGTCGTTTGTCGTCCTGGCCGACCCCGTAGGGGAAGAAAATGAGATGCAACCGGAGGTTGAGGTCTTGCTCCTTGGTCTTGGTCGCCGTCTTCGTCCCGTCGGTAGTGGGAAGAAATTGAAAATTTATACAAGAAATGGTTTCGGTTAGCAGCTGCTTATCGATGCACATATTCAATAAGAGCATCGTTCCGTCGTCGTTACGTATCGGTTTTCGGTCTCAATGACGGCGAGCCATTTGCGCTCCGCACGATCGATGCATCCCGGGTCTTTCGATGTCCGATAACGGCTGACGGTCGACGACAATCAGAGCACATCGACCGTGTGCCCAGCGAAGGTGGTCATGCGGTTTCTACGGACAATCTACTATGAATATGTAGACATTTTTCCATCCCCTCCCCATCGTTGTCCCTCCTGTTCTGCCCAGTGTCACGGGGCCAACGGAGTTCTGTTGACGAAGCAATCGAGCAAACAGGTTGGTTTCGATCTCCGTCCGTATGGTGGACGAGAAATAAATTGAGTGCCTACCACTCGGTAGCTCCATTTTACAACGGATCGTTCCCACGCTACATCTTCTGCCCTGACCCTGGGTGTCGTGTTTTGTCGAGATCAAGCTGATGGGACGGGCAGGGACTGTGTCCGGTCTGGGATATGTTGAACGGGATTAAAGGACCGAAGCGATGGATCAGGCGGCATCGATTGTGTCGTGTTATTTGCCATAAACATGTTATGTTCATCATTGTTTAATTCCGTTACATGCATTGCCGGGTTGGTCGCTTGTTGACGTATACATACAACGAGACGAGCGAAAGGGATTAGAGAAACAGGTCTGAGTTAAAACCAGAATTAGTTCTCACTCAGGATATTTCCTTCTTTTTTGCGAGACAAAGACATAGAAGCTTTCGATGGCATTCAACAGGAACATCTTTTCTTTCATGCTGCTTGTCAAACTTAGATTATTAGGTTAAAATCTGGATTTCTATTTTTTTCTTAACTCAATATTATTTCTAACAGAGTAAAACAGGTGTTTGCAAGTGATCATGAACTTAAATAGAAATATTAGGACATCACGAATTTAATGTAAAACAACTACAGCTTTCTACGGTATGCTTAAAACTACGAGTTGTTGAACTTGTTTGGAGTAAGAGGAGAGTAGGTGGGTCTGAATTGGGTGGACATAATTCTGTTTGCATTTGTATGTTGTTCGTAAATTATTTCTGTCACGTCTATGCCCGAACCATACTTTTTCGGGATCATGTTGACCGCGGTTGGTGGTACATCATGCAAACTTTGCACCCTGTACTCTCACAGTGTGACACCCTGGCCGTCCATAAATTTCCCCTCCCTTAGGTTGATTTTTCAGCCCGCTTTTCTATAGTTTAATCAACCCCATCCACCCACCTTAACGAGACAGGATGACAAACCGTTGGAGCATGTGGAGCCCGAGTGCCACATTGCGTCCGCCCAGTAACAGCGTTTAGGCAATTAAAATTAAGTATGTAAATTTATACAAACGTCATCTAATTTCGTCTACCAAAAAGCAGTCATTTCCGGTGTATTTCGACGGGTGTCGGGAGGAAAAAGTAACCGGCCTTCGGGCTCGTAATTACTAGAGGTGAGTGAAGGGGGGCCTCCGTCCGGGTGGAACGAAAGGTGAGGTAGTGGCGAATTAGATACATTTTAAAAGGGTACATAATGCACTAAACCATACTAATGGCCGGTGATGGACGCGTTGAGGAAGCCTCAAATACTTCCTCCAACCCGGCCGGTGATGGTGATGAGCGAGGGCAATGTTTTTGCCATCGACTATGATGACTCGGCAGCTGGCTGAAGGTGGAGCTTGATGAAGTATTCAATGTTGTTGCCTCGCTCACGTGACGGTAGAGGCCGGCTGAGGTGAAACATTTTACTAACAAAAACAACGAAAAATCAACCATTAGCGGTGCATGCTTTCGTTCGAGTAGATTGTAAATGAATGCAGGTGGATTCGTGTTGGAAAATGAGATAATTAAGATCCAGACCCGCTGAATGCACAGAGGAAGCAAGGTGTGGATGGTTGTTTTGCTGCTCGGGCAGTATTAAGTTTCGTCTTTCGTGCTGCATTGGACGGCACTGGAGAACGTTGCTTAATTACAACTCAAAAACCTGTCTACAAATTGTGTTAGAACAACTTTACGCAAACTAAAATATTCAATTTGATTTTTCTTTTGCTTTCTATGATATTACACCAGGCAGTGTGATATTTTTTAATTCAAACAAGTTTTTCAGGATAGTTGGCATTGTTTTGTTACTAATTACGTATGGATGGAAGTATATTTTCTATTGACTGTGTAATTGATAGCGATTTCAAATAGAATAAATAATACAATGTGATCAATATCTGAAAATTGCTGATGAATAAATTAGAAACGTGTGGAAAATATAGCCAGGCAATCAATCAGCTAGTGATGAGTGTATTCATGGAATTACTTAATTAACAATTTCTACAAAATGGATAAAATACCTTAATTGATGAAAAATGGAACAATTGATGTTCCCACGAATCGGAAAATCGAACCGACGGTGGCAGTACCGGAAAAAACGGAAAACAATAAACTGATATCGCAACAGAGCTTCATTTGAATTACCTGTTCCCGCTGTACTGTTTTCCACTGCACTGATTTTCCCGTTCCGGCCACCAGCACAGGGAAAGTGTATGCAACGCTTCAAACACGCTATCCCTGTGACGACCATTGAGTGAGTCGTGTGTCTGTGACTTGTAAAGACGATCGGAGGGAAAGGCAAATTGTTGCTCCTTTCCAGCTAATTTCCGCCGTTCCATCAAAAGCCTTCAATTTCAATGGCACCGCTAGGGGAGAGGAAGAGACTGGGGTACAAAGGGTATCCTTTAGGTGGTTCAAGCGGGCAGGTAGTAATTTGCTTTCACGTGCATGAGGTGCATCCTTGGCCAGCGATGATTAACAATCAATCAATACTCGCTCGATGGACGGAACTCGAATGGAAAAAGCACAGTACGGTGCGTAGCGGAGGAAGGATGAGCAGGGTGAAATTGAACAGGAAAAAGTGGACCAACGGAATGAGTTCAATTCACTACCGATAGCACAATGGCTTGTGCAACAAATGGGGGAAGCATGGACTCTGAAACATTGATAATGACACGATCCGCAGGATAATCTTGTGCTCGTTGTGTTTTTTCCCGCTTTGTTTCCTCGGTAAACATACCAACCGCCATACGTCACTCCAAACGAGCGACGCCATTGCTGCGTCGTGTTGCATCGCAGCCCACTTTGATGGGTATCGATTTTGCCATTACTCAGTAATTGAAAATAGAAAATTGCATCTAGGTAGTTTGTCTGATTCCGGCCGCAGAGTGGAACGCTTTGTAGGATCGTCAGCGAGGGATAGGAACTCTCATGGGAACAGGAGGGATCGTTCCTTTGCCAGGGTGCGGAAGCTAGCGTTTACTCAAATTGAAATCCAGCATGTGGTTTTGCACACGGTTGCGTTACAGATTTCACAATGAGTTTAAAGCCGAACCGAACATGAATGCTAGTGTGGTAATTCAAACACGATAACGAGCCCATCCAACCACCGTTGTAGGCGTAATAATACTGCTGATTAAGTGCATAATTTTGCTCACTTACCTTTTCGAACCACAAACAACGAACAGGTGTTTGGTTGGGCATGAACTTGTATTAACGGCGGCGCGTTATTGATTTTCACAATTCATTTTCTCAATTAACTCATAAAATTAGTTGGACACAATTAAAACCTCTTTTTTTACTCTATGCATGGTTTACTACTTTTGGTTTTGTTTTTATTTTTCACTAAAATACTCTAAAAATTACAAAAGAATTCAAACATTCTTTTACCCACGCGCCTAATGCGCTCGAGGACCTTCGGGATAGCAGAGTATAAAACTGGTCACCGGTACTTGCATGTAGTCGTGTAGTTCAGTTACGTACGGTTTGTAATTTTTGAGCGTTTCGAAACGAAAATTCGTTAGCATTTAAACCTGTTGTTGAGTTTCGTGAACATATTTTTTATGGGAACAATAATCTAACTTTAAGCTTCTTATGAATGATTTGTAACTGTTAAGGAGGATACTTTACAAGAAGCGTATTGGGTAGTTAGTTCAAAACAAACGGGTTTATGCTTTCGTTAACATTTTCCTTTCCATTATCTGAACAATGTGTAGCTTTAATCATGTCTGCATCATTTACGTTTTTTTGTTCTTCAATGTTTAATTAGAATCTTCCTTCTTTGTTTACTTAATTTTCAACAACAATTTATCGTCACTCTCAATTATCTCGAAACGACAATTTCCTCTAGCCGAACCCCTCCCTCCTTTTCGTCTCGCCCCGCTAAAAAGTTGACCATTTAAAAGCAGCTCAAAGTGAAACGCGACAAATAGTAAGTTCTACTAATTAACAGCAAAATATGCTTCGCCAGCCAACGTGACCAGCAAGAATGTTGCTTGCGTTTAGGTGAAAATTAAATGCAAACGGTTCACCACGGGCAAAATGTTGCAATGTTGTACTGTTGTGTTTTTCGCCGAGATTCTTTTTTCTTTCATTCGTTTTAATCATTTCAAGGAAAACACTGTTTGAGTGATTTATACTTCCCAATTAATTCCAGTCACTCACGAGCTCAGCTTCCTCTGTTTCCTATCGTCTGCCATTCTTTCCCACAGGGTGTGCACAGTGTGGTTCCAAGCAACTTCCTTCATTATGTTTGTTGTTCGAGTTTTCCTTCATTTGCATTCGGTGGATTGAGTGACGCAAAAAATGACGCCAATGAACATCGGTGAAGTTTTTTTGTTTAAGTTTGTCTTGAGTTTTTTTTTGCGATTCCATCACCCAGCGGCGAAGACAACAACACGGTTTTTTTCACGACATGGACTGGAACGACGGATTCAGAAATCTTATGCTCTATTCATCGGCTATTCATTGAAGAAATAAAAAACTGATTGTGATTTGTTTGTATGGTAAATTTGATTCAAATTGGTTGCAACACGCAATGAAACATTCAGTCGTGAGATTTATGTTACTTCATCGGTTCAAAAACGAAACTCTAAAATAAAAATTATTTAGTAGTATAATGCAATTAACGAATTCATCCTAGTGAAACCAAGCAAACTAAGTTTCCGCTCACGATGTAGCAGAAAAGTCAAAGCAATGTCTCAGTGCCTAGACGCATCCTGCGGCGATCATTACCGTCACCATCTGTTATTCGAGAGCATCGTCAAGGTACAATACGCCTTGTGGCAGACATTGTCAGTGCCGTCACATTGACGACGCCGTCAGTGGAAAAGCGATTTTCATATTTTTCAACGTTTTAATTAATCTTTCCAAAGGCTCAAATCTTATCCGCTCCATGCAGCGGAGCAGCTGAATGGGAATGCAGAAACCCTGAATGACGGATAGAACGGTAGACAAAAAAAACAGATCAGATTCTTTCCTTGGGCCGACGAATAAAGCAGTCAAAGTTGTATGGCATTCGGAAGTTGAAATTAAAATTTTTGATTAAGAAAATGTACCAAGAACACCATACAAAATGGTTACCAAGGAAGGAAAGATTGGTTAGGAATATCATTGTGAATTTATAGATTGTAGACAAACTCAATATGGGGATAAAGTTGAATATAAAATGTCGTAAGAAATTTTGCACACCTCATGAAAAATGTCGATATGCATAGAAAACTTTATTTGTAATATTCAATATGTTTGACTGCAATGACTTGTAAGTCTTATCCATACTACAAACTAAATCGATTAGGTTATGACGTTCCACAAAATCCTGTTGAACGTAGATGACTTTATTCAGTGAAAAACCAGGGCCACAAGTTGATCCAAGGCTTAATTTCTACGATTCCCAACGAAAAATTAGAAAAGAAGAAGTGTAACCAACAGTTAAATAAAACCATAATCCTTCCACGAAAACGATCGTGTGATTGTTGGTAATTAGTGTGGTTTTTGCTGCTGCTATTTCGATATCCTCAGTGCGGTAGCAAAATAAACAAAAAACCGGAATATTTCACCGCGGATTCGTCCACGCTGCCAGCACCCGCCAACCTGCCTCTTCCATTTCTAGGCCATCAGGATGGCGAAAAATGCAAAACATTCACCATAATCGAGCTCAATGGGCAGCACTTCAGGTCCTTAGCTTTTATTAATAATTCTACTATCAATCCGAGCCCGCTCCGAGGTGGGCCGACAAGAAGCGGATCTGCTCATCAAACCCGCAAAACCAGGCAATGAACGAAACAAAAAGTCTTCCGCAGTGGCGCGCTTTTACGAGCGGTACTTGAAGTATTAGTAAAAGCAACAGCAGCACCAGCAGCAGCAAGTTGGATTTGTTTTGTTCGTCGTCGTTTTTCCGGGGAAACAAGAAGAAGTTGTTATTATTTTATCCTTGTTCCTACTGGGTGCCAGTGAGCGATGGAGCGGTGTTTGCGTCGTTAAGTTTTATGCTGCCCGCTTATGTTATCACCACCACCGTTCTCATGCTCCCTAGAAGGATCCTAAGGGCACGAGGCTTGATTAAATAGTACACGACGAGAAAACCTTCCACGAAAATCCTCACAATAGTAACAACTCCCCCGGCTACGATCACCACATAAACAGGATAAACCTGTCCAGCGAATTCGTTTGGGGAGAGTAAGGGGAAAGATTTGCTGGACCTTGAGACTGGTGAATAAGGGAAAAGCAAATGTTGGCACGCGTTTCGCCCTTCTCGAAACGGCAGCTCCCTTTCGACGAGAGAAGGCGAAAGACGAACAAGACAACCCGTTTGTGAAATGAAACGGTCGATTAAGGACGTAAAACAAATTAATAACCACCAATGGGGGTGGATGCGGGGTGGACCAATGTTCGCCGTTTCTTCGTACCGAGTGGTGCATAATCCCTCGCACGCCACGACTTACCGCGTTGACGGCGAAAAAGAAAGTATTTCCCATGAAACCGGGGGAAAGAAAAAGCTTCGGCAGTGGGAGATTAATTCCATCAAAGGAAAGCAGCAGCTCGAGCACCAAAAGGGGACACAACTACCGAGCGCGTTAGCAATCGGTATCATAAAACTGTCGATTGAGACAGGGCTAGCGAAAGGGGAACGAGTGGGAATGCTCTAATCAAAGAGAATGTTCGCCTGTTGGCATTGGCTAGCCAATGGGAGTGAACTGTTGACGATTTGTCCCCCGTCGTTTCACTCGGAGTGATTGAAGTTGACCGCACTAATTAAAGGGAGAAAAACTCCAACCGGGAGTATCGAAGAACCAAAAGTCCTTTGTAACAAATCTTGAAGGAAGCATAATCGCCTCGATTACGTGGAAGTTTCGAGGTCCATCGACTTTGGTACTATAAATCAATCGCTGGGTGCGTTTTAATAGCCTGAAACTCGAGAAACAATTTGCGGACATGTAGTAACGTGTTGCCTTAAGCGATGGCAGGTGGTTTTCTTCTAGTTGGAGATGCATAATAAAGTCAAATCCATCGACGAAGGGGTGTTGCTGTTCGCATTCAACCCTAAGGTGGGCGATTAGACTTCAAAGACCTCCGGAGCATTCTTGCATTACCGTTTGAATAAAAAGTCGTAGTCGTGGTATGGCTTTCACGAGTTCAAGGACCAACAGGAGTAGCAGCAACAACTGCCTAATGGCCATCGAAAGGAACGGGTTTTCTTTTCTTGGAAATCAACCCCTATCAAAGAATGGAACAGATCGGACCATAGTTGGTGATTGATTTTGAGCTGGTAACATTCCTGTCGCAGAATCGTTAAAAATAAAAAGGAAGGTTGAACAAATAGTATTGAGTTAAGAGTTGATTAATTTAATTTCATTTCAACTTGTTCGTTTTTCTAAGTTTTTAGTTGCTTGCAACAGATCAAGCAGCGTCCCATTAACTGAAACGTTTGTTTGCTTCATGGAAGGCATGCCAAACTAGCGTTCTAGACAAATCGATTCACTGTTGTGTTCCGCCGCATTCGAAAACCACTTTGGTCTGATGAAGAGTGATCGCATGGGAAAATTGTCTTTTCCAATTCGTTTTATCCTGAACGTCCTCTTCCAGGGAAAACTGGGTGTCATCGCCTCATCCGCACTGAATCGCAACGAAATCCTTCTTATAGCTAACAAAAATTTTGGCCATTTCGGGCAAAGAAATGAGAAAATGTTCACCATCGCATACACACGTACATACTTGGGATTGTTGGTGCATAAATTATGGAAATGAATATGTTTATTGTAATCATAAGCAATAAGCATAAGCAAGTAGCAGCAATGACAATGACATCCAAAGAACGCTAGCGCGACTTACGATAGATTGGTCCTTCGACGCTGTTCGCCAGCGAGTTCTTATCTGCTGGAAAGCAGCCCCGCCGCACTTTCTCCCCCAACCCGTGGTGGCTTGGACTTTCCCACCATTTGTTCGTCAGCAGAAATAAAGTCAGTGTCAGGGTGGAATGCTAGCCGGGAATGCTGTTGGTATTTGATTTTTTGAAGGAAAACAAAAACGAATCCCCTCCTTCTCGGAGGGCGCCCGAAGGCCTGTATTAAATTAGGAATATAAGTTTATTGCAAACGTTTGAAGATTTTTATGCGCCTACGACTGCGACATAAACCTTTGCCAGCTTCGGTTGCCCACGTGATCGGTAATTGGGGAGAAAAGAGAAAATGGAACAACACAGAAAACTCCGTAGGGCTTTGATCGAAAATCCATCACACTAAACGATGATCAACATTGTCAATATGTATATTTAGGCATGGAATACTATTTTCAATCTCATTTGCTCCAAACTTCCTTCCATCTCATTCGCTCTTAGAATGCAGCTGCTTTCCTGTCCAGCTCATTGCCATCCGACGCTTTGTCGTCTTAATTTTCTTCACCACCCAAGGCACCATTTTCATCGTTCCCATCTTGCTTTCCCCGCCCTTAGCTTATGCCATGCATCGTCATAATTTATGTGTTTTCATTCGTCGGATAGAAAGCTAAGCTGTGATTTATTCCGAGCACACGAGTGCGGGTTTTGCGCCTCGAAACCGTCGCTCTCAATCAACGTTACCACGCAACTCATTACCCGCGGAAAATCGGTCCGTACTCGGCAGGAAAGGCAGCATTGGGCAGTAAAATGGAAATTGAAAAAGCAAGAAGCAAATGAAAATTACCATACGGCGGTGGGGAAAGCGAAATGATACCAACATAAAAGGTCTGGCCAATAAAATCCGAACACATCTTGGGGTTACGATTTTTATCGTCCGCTCGCGATCGCTCGCCGAGCGATGATGAAATATGTTCGATCATTAAAAATCTTATCCACTTCCACTGATCAACCCTCTCGGGCGGGTGCTTAATCCAGTTCTTCACCAGCCCACCCTGCTTACATATATTTACAGCCCACACTGTACACTGTGTCGGGTGCATTCTTATTCATATCTGCGTCTAATACGTCTCTAAATCGCTACATGCTATATCACCTCGTCTACTCGTCGCTACGGTATATAGTAAAACTACGCCTCCTCGCCTAATTGCTTCTCATCTTAGTTAATTGCTTTTGCCTCGGTCGGTTTGCGACGCGCGGCCATTTGACTTACGTGCTAAGGTTTTATTGCTTTTCGATACTTCGACATTTTATGATTCACTGCAGTGCACGGGTGCGCGTGAGCTTGACTTTTGGGTCTGATGGCTTTATTTTACCCTTTTCGGGTGTTTTTCGGTGACATATTTGCAGCTTCTGATTTGGTAACGAGGTGGGTATTGCTTTATTGGTTTCATTTTATTGCTTGCATCCTTTCCCTTTTTGTTTTTAAGATACTGGTTTTTATTGTTTCTTACTTCGAATAGATTTTACAAAAACAGTGTATTATTTTATTTTCATTTTATTTATCATTTTCAACCTGTCCGTTTGTTTTCTTATATGCTTTATTTTAGTTAAAAGAGTTGAGTTCAGCGGTAGTTTTTTAATTTGACATTCCGGTAAAATCCCAAATGAAGCCCCCTCCTCGTTGCATCGTCGCCATATTTTTCCACAGTTGCGCCTTGAAAGTATGCAACGGGTGGTACATGATTTCAGTTTGAATTTTTGAACCCTTAAATTACCGTTAGAAGCAGAAACGGTGAGATTTAAAGGTTTTTACTATTCTAAAAAGACAGTATAATCCGATGAGTTTGACTGAAAAATGAGTTTGAAACGGCGGCGCGCCCGCAGCGAGCGCAGCGAGCGGACTGCGCTAGGTCCACCGGAAAAGGGAGTTTGTTATAAATTTGTAAAATAAGGGGGGCCCGTGGGCCCCCCTCATTCCGCACCCCTAGGTTGATTGCGTAGCCAAATTTTCATAAACTCATCCAAATAATGCATCAGGGAGTTCATGTTGTCCATTCTGTGAAGTGTAACCAACATCTTTTATTGAACAGCATCAAATTCCAACGGCGGTATTTAAACGATACCGGTACCGGTAAATTCATTTATATCACCTATTGCATACTTTTAGGTGTATCCGCTCACAAATGGTGTAGCCACGACAGTGATTTTGGCCGGGGGGGCTTCATTTGGGATTTTACCGACATTCCTTTCTTCCTTTTCCGAAATACCTTTCCTTCTATTTCCGGGTGAAAGCACACTGTTAGGCACCTTTTATAGCCCAACTTAAACTCCGTTGTCGCAGTTCTACGCCCACAATGGATAAAAAGGGCGTCGAAAGCAAGCAAATGCGTCCACCAAGTGATTAAAATTTTACCACTACGCAAGTGCAGGTGTATAGGCACCCAGTGGCCCTTTGAAGATACATTGTCGCCAAAGGTTCAAAGAGGTTGGAAACGTCAAGTCAAAGCGAATAGAAAGTTATTGTTTCCTTCTGTCGGCTTACCAGAAATCAACCGTGTGGCAAACTGTTATTAAGAAAATTGCATAGTACCGTCGATGACTGTTCATTTTGTAGGCGAGCCCAGGTTTTTAGTTACCCAACTATTTGGATGGAAAGGTTTAGCGATTTTTTAAAGCAGTCAACATTGTCTCGGTTCACGTTGAAAGTTTTCCTCGTTTCGAAACGCAATGCCAATTAACAACCCAACGAATTCGGCTATATAATCGATCGATTAGAAGGGCGATTCTTAATCAATTGAATCGTCGATAATTATGTTTGGCTCTCACATAAATCTTACCAAAGCAGACCTTCCTTTCCGAGTGCGGGCTAGTCACAGCGTTTCACTTGATTGGCCAACATAAAACTCTAATGCGTGCCTACGAAATGATGTGTTATGAGGAGCTGCTAACTGGTCAGTATAATTATGGTCCCTACACTGCCTCCATCCCTCGGTTGCCCCGCGTGAAATGACTAAACAGTCAATAAGCTAAATTGGTGGAACGAGATGCAGTTTGGAGAGAAAAAATGGTGGAGATGAGTTTCCACCATCTCGGCCTTGATTAGGATGACAGCTTGGATGCAATCAACTGCAACTGCTAATTAGTGTGATTTCAACTGACCGTTTCATTCCTAAAGCGAAAATGTGTCGTCAACTAAGGTGGTTGCCCGGGGAAGGGAGTGACAAGGTGACATATGCATAATTATCGCTGGTCATTTTGATGAATTGCTCAATACCAATTGAGCGGAATCGTCCGGGAAACGACCAGGCAATGAATTTCAACGCATTGAAGGATGGACAGTCATTGCCAAAAAACCAGATCACTTATTTGACGATTTTAACCGTTGCCTAGGTTGAAAATTGTTTAGTAATACTACTCCTTGCTTGCTGATTCCATTTAAGAACCAGAACCTCTGATCGCAATTAACTCCATTTTGCTGCTTGATCATGGAAGTACTGGGAGTTTACCCAAAAAGAACAGAATGTTTCGTATCTCCATAGCATCAAGAATCAGATTAGTCATTAAAATAAAGCATAAAATCAGTCCCTCCGATTTTACGACGACTGTCCACCCTTCGTTTGTCATTGACGATGAACCGGGACGCTTTTCGTCGCTAGGATCCGCAGTCATCGGGGCCTTAATTGAACCTTTGCAGGGGGGAACTACTGTTGTATCACGATAGTTATGCTTTTTTTTCTTTTCTTTTCCTTTCGCTCGGTTGTAAGCATGGAGATAAAAACATTCCACGAAACGGGAGCCGTTGAAAAATTTATGAATTATAACTCCCGTTTATGGCTCCAATTTGGCCACCCCTTCTATCAAAATCTAACCGTACCGGAGAAGTCGGAGGCAAACTAGTTAGTTGTCGCGGAATGGAATGGGTCATTTAATTGGTTTATTTGACTGATTCCTTCGCCTTTGCGGCCTGTATCTGTTTTTTCCTCGATGATGGATTTCCCTCGCACCATCGTGCATGCCAATAATAATTCCGTGCCCGAGAGCGATGCGTCTTTTCTGTGGTACATTCCACCCGTGCATGTTCCGGTTGGTTTCTTCTGATAAATATTTATAAAATCGTTATTATCGTAATGCTTTGCCGTTTGGGCCGTTTTTGGCAAAGCTCATTTTTATTGGGTTCATTCATTAGCTAAACGATGATCTCGTCAAATAGAAGTTCGGGATTATTATGTTCCAGTATGATCTCTTGGTGGCCTAGCGAACAAGATATTTGACTGGCTAACAGAAAAATGCAGCATGGTTTATTCGCTTTTCTTTAATCTTCCGGACCGCCTATCGGGCAGAATGTGTTTTCTGAAGTTCAGAAAGAAAGGTGTCTTTTATGAAGAGGTTTGTTTTATTGTTTATTCATTCCTTGAAAACCGTTTTATTCTGCAGCGATTATTTGCTTGTTTTTCCTAGCAACACGTTTTAGTTCATTCTCAAGGCATTGCTGTTCCTTTCAAACTGGATTTTATTGCTTTCAGTCTTCGATGTATTTTTTATGTATGTTATTTCATCGAGAACCTCTCGTTCTACCCGAAAGCCACTTTAATAAGAACCTGTGCAGTCAAATGCCAAGCTCGCGTGCACAACCGTGGTTGCGTTATTGCTTATTTCTGTCGAAAAATTGTGTTTGCCCCCGAAGGAGCTTATAATAAATGAAAAAATATTGCTATTTTTCTGAAGACATTCGTTCATCTTAACCTATCTTACGCTATGTATCCCATCCCCGTGTCCCGTTTTCTTATATTTCTAATGTTTTGTTTTTTTTATATCATTTTTTAATAAACGTCAGCGTAATATTCATTATATAAATTTTGCTTTAAAATGTATTGGATTTAATGATGTTGCAGGCAGTTTAAGTTAAAATTTTCCATTGTTGCTAGTTTAATTTTGTATGATAACATGTGGAGCTAGTTGGTATGGTTCTAGTTTTATGAAAGGTAGATTTTTTTAAATTTCTTATCAAATGCTTTATTTTTGAATTGCTTTGATTTTGTTTGAATTGCTTTCATTATACAGGCGTAACATGATCTGTTGCTTTCATTCTTTGAGTTTTACCTTTAATGTACAAACTGTTCAGGAAGACATCAGATAAAAATAATAAAAGAATGTACTTAACCTCTTTCATTTCATTGCGCTTAGTTTTCGTCGGCATCAAGCACATAAACGTTTGCTCAACGTGTCGCCTAATTGCCGTTGCATGACGAGCAGTTTCAATTAGTACATTTCGTGTTAAACACATTTTCAACCGATGATAGAAATCTTTCCCTCTGTTGAATCCAGCTCGCCATTAGCATCAATTTTAGGAGGAAATTCCACCACTCTAAACAGTAGGTAAACGCTGATAAGTGTACACGATTTAGTGTTCATTTTGATGGACGTAGGAAAACGGATGTAGAAGGAGGACAGATTCCATCACGTATTGATTTCTTTACATTGTGTACGGTTTGACCTTTCACAACATCGTTTGTTTGGCCGTTCTTACGTTACCAAATATCGTTGTTCGAACCGATTGTTTGACCAGTCACGGAATGTCGGAAGTGGTAAGCTATTTCCACATCTGCCAACGAGCTGTTGAAACAGTGTATCGCTGTTGTTTTAAGAGCCGTTTATTGTAACTGTTTTGGTTCGCTTCCGTTGCCTTGATGGAAGCGGACGAATTCGATTTCGGGCACGAATTTTCGACGAAATCGTTCAAACCGACACGCCATCCATCAAACAATCAAACATTAAATCAAATTTTATTTTCATTCCCGTTCCCTACCCTTCCGGGGTTGGTTTAGTTGTCGTTGCCAGTAATAATGGAGTTTGTGTTTCGCCGGTACCAAAATCAACCACACCTCTCGTTGCTTCCCGTCCGTAAGGAGCATCCGCGAAGTCCTTGGCACTTCCACTAATCAAATAATCGAAAAGGTTCACTGCGGCAGCGAATGGCATTCGGGGATAGTTGTTGCTGCTTCGTGTGTTTTTTCAAGGCTAGAAAAAGGTGGCAAGTGGAGGCGAAAGATAACAAATCTAAGAAACTAACTGCTATGCCACCCCGATAATTCTAGACCAACCTACGAATCTACAAAAGACTCGAGGAAAGAGAAAAAAGCTAGTTCTTGGAAAGCAGCTCCTTGTAATGGACCTGTTCATTCAGTGTCGAAGGAAATACTACTAAAGTGAATTGATTCGCCACTGGTCAAGGGTTGGTATCATGATTCCTGTGTAAGCATCTCTCATAAATAACCAAGTTTTTAGTGCAATAAACTACGTTTAGAATTCTTTCCCATCACACAGCATAAGATTTTACATTTTCAAAAAAATATTAAAGAAGCAAAAATGGCAGTTGCGAATAAAGTACAAACTTCGTTTAAAAATTTAAAATACACGTGGATAATTGAAGATTAATATCCCTGTTTTGCATGTGCCGAGTAGCATCGATTAATGCGCATTAAGCAGGGGTTTGCAGATCAGTGTCAGTTTATTAAATTTCAATTTTAAACACACAACAGCAAACGCAGCAATAAACACATAAAGGATCGGTTACCGGCGAGAGGGAAGTGCAACACGCCATTGCAACGTGAAAAGAATCAATAAAATTCCATCGACTTCAATTAACCCGGGATAAGGTTCGGTGCCGGATTGCCGCTGCCATTCCAACGCTTCCCAAAGGTATTTGCCATTAACCAATCGGAACGATAAACCATTCGCAATGCAGTTCTTTATTGGACAACCGATGGCACCGGTGCATGTTTCAATTGTTTCACTAAATGATGACCGTCTGAGTGTGCAACATGATTGAGCGATTGCTGCATGATTGAGCACATTTTCCGTTCGTTTCGCTGTTGGTTTTTGTTTCAAGTAAGGTTTATTTTTTTCTTTTATTCGCATTCAATTCCCTTAACCCATCGCATATGTGCTGGGCTCATTCCAACTGGATATCGAATCCGTGTGGTCTATTATTTGAGAGTTCTATGCCATTTTGTTGATTTTATTTTACATGTGGAACACGTGAAGGTTCGATAGGTTTGTTCTACATTCATGGAAAAGAATCTTCTGTTAATTTAAAACGTAGGATTCGATTTTGCCTTTTATTTTCCACGCAAACAGAAGTTAATAAAAATTCAATTTATATAAGGAAGACTTTTTTCATAGCATATGCCAGTTACAAGAAGCTAAAAGGAAACAAAAATAAATGATATCTTTCATCAACAAATTGAACGCTGCAAAGGGAAGCTTTTCAACCCCCCAAACTTAGCTTGCCTTCTTGCTGCGGCTGATTAGCCATCTTGAGCGTCGGGTGGCAAATAAATCACTAATTTCTACCACCTACCCGCTACCCGTGGTTGGCAACACTTGTACGCACACTGACCGACGGCCTGTGGTCCTTTCGATTTGGCTGAGAAAATGTTTCCCATTCCGTACCAACCGCCTATGCAAAACAGCTGTCAATTCCTCACCGTAACGGTTATCGCAATCGGCCAGCGTGCGCCGCCGGTCCGTCTCGCATTTACGTTTAATCTTCATAAATCCACACAAGCGTTAAAGCACGGGCCCCTCTGAGAAACGCCGCCCGGAGCAGTAATTAATGAGACCAATCCAGGCGGAATCTGTTCTCTTCTTGCAACGAACGAGCCACTCTTGAGATCCGACGCTTTTTCCTGCAAAGAGCCTGAGGAGTCAAAGTCTCGGCTGGCGCCTAGAATTAAATTAGCACCACGCTTTTCCTTTCCAACGCGGCTTACTACACGGCATCCGCTTTTTCAAGAACTCGACTTGAGCGTACACAAACAGAAAACGGGAAAAGATCAGAGCGTAAAATATAAAAAAAGAAGAAAGCAATCAAGTTCACTCGCCTCATCGGAAACTCAGTGGCGCTGAGGACGGAAGATTCCTGGCCCTCGCTTTTCCCGGCTGATTAATTAGAGTGTGTTTATGATTTATTCGAGACATTGGTTTTAATTTTCCGTCATCCGACTCCGGTCGGTACTAGGTTACGGAAGGAAAGCAGCGAAGTGGACGTAAGCGAACCGTTTTGCGTCCCTCCACAGATTGTGCGTGTGTTGTTGTTTTTACAACCTGTCGAGATTTTCCCTTGGGTTGGTCATGAGTGCTGCGGTTGTTGCTTTTGGAACCGTAGAAAAGGTATCCGTTTTGCAGGCTTTCGTCAGTACGAAAGGGAAAGTTATTTTAGAGAGTCACGTGTTCGGATGCCACTCGTTTAAAGTCTTGCTTACTTGAAACGAACGCAGCTCTTATTAGAGCTGGCATTGATTTAGTAAACTGTTGATTACATCGAGTGGTGTTTGAGGGATGATTTTTTTTATAAAGAATCGAATTTAAGACTCTTAGCAAAGAAGCCCTTAGAGGGAAACACTAATCAGTCTTAGAAGGATGAGCGTGGAAATTCAGAAAAAACGTACGTAGGATTTCTTTCTTGGTTGAGTATGATCTTTTGATATTTTTCCACACAAGATAAACCTCTTCAAGAGAATGATTTACGGCGAATTCCAAATGCCTCCGATATTCCCCGTCCGTCTGCGTCGCTAAAACCACCAGGCGCCTCCATTTGCCGGGCATCCGCTCGATCGCTCGCTAGTGAAAAAGTGTTTCGAGTACGGTGGAAAACATTGCTCGCCGGTTTGCTCCCCCCCCGGACGTGCGTAATCCTTGGCTGAGCTTGTGTGTAATAAGCACCTTTTCCACGTTCTTTGTTTTTCGTGTTCCGGCGCAGATCGTAAAGGATAAAGATTCGGAGAAGGAAAAAATGGAAACAAACCCACACGAACACACCAAACGTAGGAAAAGCGCTCGCAAGAACCTTTGGTATTTGAGAAGCTTTTTTGTGAATGTGAAAATCAGCCGGCAGGAAAATGTAAGCGGCTGAATCGCCTTCAGTTTTTGTTTTCCTACAAAACCACCAAAGCCCTTGCGAAAAGTGGATATTTTATTCGACGGTTTTTCCAATCTCGTTGTAGGCCTGTTGCCTGTTTTAATCTTCTTGCTTACTGAGGAATGCAACACATTGCCAGTTTAGTTTGAGGCTCACATTTGTAAATTTTCTTTTTCGTTTTCAATTTGAATGTTTTTTACTGATTAAATGTCGATTAATTCAAATGTACTATTGTGATAATTCTAAAAAGGATATTGAGAATCCTGCATCAAACATTGAAAAGATCTGAATTATTATTAATAGAATGTGTTCTCACTTAGTCATAGAAAAGAATCTCTTTGTTTTGGTTCTGTTAAATTGTTCAAATTCTATTGCTTTGTGAACCATTGATTAAGTTTCACGCTCCAAATCATCGCCAAAACAAGTAAGGAACGCTCCTTCTCCCATTTGAAAACAGCAAGTGATAGGTTGGTAAATCGGGAAAAGTTCAGGATCGTTTTGTAAATTCACGCGCCTCTGGTGGCGTTTTCGATTTTCCGTCCGTTGCTTCCGTTTTCCATGCCGGATCCTCGTGTCAAGTGGTTGTCGGAAATACTTTGCTATAATATTTTGACCTAACTCGATCAAACCGTTCGGTTCGCATACAGGCGATAGCATCTTTCGTTCCATCGTGCATGTATAGATGTGTATGGGTAGGTTAAACTTACAAAAAAAAGGAAAAATAAAACTGTCATCGATGAAGGGCACCGAAAAAAACATCAAGCAAACAGAGGTTAACGCTTGTGTGAATCAACAAATCAACAACGGTGAAGCAACGGTGGGAGAAAACTCGTTAGCAACGAGGCTGGAAAAGAAAAACACTGAAATATCCTCCATCGCGATAGCGAAACCGGACCGGACTCGCCCAGTTCCCTGGAGCGGGTTGTCTTCGTGCGTGATTTCGTGCTGGGTTTGGCAGTCGATGAAAATCGGGGAAAGATAACCGGAACCGATTGGAACCAGGGGAATCAGCGTGTTACATCAACACATGGAAGGAACGATACGCATCGTATCGGAAAGCAGCTCTGGTGTCTAACTTTTTCACGCATTTCGCTTCCTTTTCGGGTTGAGGAGAATTTCGACTAATCAACCGATCGCTACGCAGGGTTTTACGATTTCCGTCCACACTAACCCCCGGCCCCTGGGAGAGTCCCTTCTGATGGATTCCATCTGTAACTGTGCGAACAACAACCTGGCGAAGGTAATTTGTGTGAGTTTCGATGCGGTTCCGATTGGAGATTCCGCCTTCGGGTTGGCTGATGAAATTGACCTCTCTTCGCAACGGTCCAGAGCCAGCAGAGTTTCGTTCTTGTTTTGAGTCGGAAATGAGTGGGTTCGTTTCTAGTTCTGCTTGGTTCACCTTTGCCGGGAGTTTATGTCAAGCCTGAAATCGATTCTTCAGCAATCGAATTAAGGGAAAGTCGTTCTTTCACCCTCGAAAGACTTAGGGCAGGTGTTGCTGAAGCTACCTTATCGTGGTTTGACGCGACCGATTGGTTGGGTGTGAAAGATCGATTCCTTCGGTGTCGGAAACGAATTTTATGACGCGTCCAATACGCTCGTTTGGAAGGTGTGTTCCGGACAGAAGGGCCGGCCATTTGTTGAACAAACCCGAGACGAGCCTGGCATACATAAATAATCTGATCGATAGATATCTCTGCGGAAACAGCTGGTTACGGAAAGTGGAGAATCGTGTTAAAGTGTGCCACAGTTGGGCATTAGGAACGTTTTGAAAAGTTTATGGGAAAGGAAGTGATGCACCATATTAAAACACTTCCTGTTCCGAAATTTATAAGTGGAAAAGTATAATGTGTACTACAAACCAAAGCATAATTTAAACACCCCTCAGTGTCTGTAACTGGCAAACTTGCTTCAGAATACAACAAAACAACCATGCATTTGATGAGGATTATCCCAAAACGACAACGAAAGAGATTGATGGAGAGGAGCAGAATTAAAAACAAAATACACAAACAAAGCCAAGTAAAACAAAAAACATGACAACAAAATATTACAAACAGGATTATGGCGTCAATCACTCTGCAAACTAGCCGAGCGTAGTTGAGGACGCGACAAAGGTCGAAATCATGCTGAAACTGACTGACTAATGAAAATTCGTCTGCCCATTGGACGGGGGAAAAAAAAGTGAAAACATTAGCAAAACCAGGAAAGGGAAACATATTCACTAGGATGTGACGGAAATGATGGGAGGTTAAAAGTCAGATGTGTCGGGCTGTGCAACGAATGTGAAACCTGTCCGGTTTGAAAAACATTTTGCGAGCTGGCGTCCATCGAATCTCCAACCCACAAGGCCTGTGACATAAAATGGCAGAATAATAAAACATCTGCGATGTTTTACGTTCACAATGTGTGTGAGTGTGTGTATGAGTATAAATGATTGAATGGGGGAAGGTCAGGCTGGTTTGGAGTGCAAATTCCCGGCGAGCTGGTTTGGCTTAATTCCATTCACTTTCAAGCGAGCATATCTTATTCATAAATCAATCAAAACAATTCACTTCACGCGCTGAAGTACATGGTTTGGTGCCGGGGTGGGATGAAGAGAGGTAAACTGGCCATTGGGAAGTCGAAGTCGCAACAGTGTTGGTGGTGCAATTAGCCGATGGGTTGTATTTGAATTTTATATGAAAATCCTGAAGTTAAATTATTTTCAGCTTAATTGCTTGTTTTTGTTTTATACCTTGTAGTAAATTAAAAAACAAAACATTAGTCATTATAAATCAAAGTAAAGTTTTGGTTAAATAAACAACAGCATGTTTTAGTATACCACGCTCAGCAAATAGCAAAACTTCACCACACAACGTGTTTTCAACGAAAATAATACAATATGGGAAATTGGTAGATGAAAAACGTTGACTGTAATGACGGACAGCAAACCAAACAGACAGCGAGATGGATTTAACTTGGATTATAAATTACAGGAGAAATGTCATTTCCTCGCAATCATTCGCCTCTCCATCAACGGGGCACAATGTGTGTGAAATTTTACTGCTTTTTAATCGGCCCAAAGTGCGCTAACGCATGGCTCGAGCTTCGAAGCAGGAAACCGTTTTCTCAAACCCTCTCACCGGAAAGCGATCGGAAGTGAACCGCCAAACCAAACCGTCGGGCTCGAGCACCGGTTGCATTGGCCAACCCCTGGAGGCGAGCTTGACAGTGTGCGTCACGGCGCACTGCAACGATGCGTTCCTCGTTGCGATTGATCTCGTCTCATAAATCAGTTATATTAATTACAAACAATTTCCGAAAGTGACTCGTTGCATGCCATATCCACTGCGGGCTGGGTTTGGGAGGGAAAATTGTGAGGTTGGGGGCACAGTTGTAGATGCGAATGATGGTGCAGTTGATGCGCTTGGCATGGTGCATTGCCATCAGACAACGATGGTCCATTGGATCGAACCATTTATTAATGCCGTTGCATTGCTCGTAGCATTAAATCGTGAATCGCAACCAATCGAGTTTGGGTATCTTATGCCAGGCTAGGGTTGGAGTCGTACGCAAAAACCTCCCTGTTGTGGTGAGCTTGTGGTTAGAGGTGGTTGGTGGTTTTCTGATCTAGTGCGGTAGTCAAATTAATCTCCCATGTATACTCCTCTGCAGGGTTTATTTGTTGCCCTTCTCACAATTAGCTTTATCTTCCTTGTTTTCCGGTGTGGGATAGCTGTGAGGGAAATTTGCGATTCGCGAATGGAAAGCTTATTCCAACTTGCCTTTCCGAGGAAAGGAAGCTCCCTTCTGCTTCTTCTATGCTGATACCATCAACACCAATCCTCACGTACACGCTCGTTAATAAAATGGTGGGTGTACGATTTGATAAATTTTCAAGATAGTTGGGTTTGAAGATTTAATAAATTACGGACTTCCTCAACCAATTGAAGCACCGCGAAGAATGTTCGTGCGTATTGTGCTTAGAAAAAACGGTATCAAAACAAGCTAGTTAGACAGTAGAATTTAATTATTCCCTTTCGTCAGAAAAGTTCTTCTTACGAGCGAAGTTAATCATCATAATTCAGAAGATAATTCTAGTGAGTGCTTTTGTTTTGTTTTGATTTGGACAACTTTCATACAAAATCCAAGCAATAAACTGCACTTTGATGCAATACCTGTAAGCTTATTGTGTTAGTCCAACATTTGGCTGTAATTCGTGAAAGCTAGCAGCCACACTTGAGCACACCAAGCTCTATCGACATTCAGTGTGAGAGCTTCGTCCCAATTCAACCGTTCCGTTTCCACAACAATTCGACCGCCCACAAACCAAAGAATGCTACGCTCAAGTGCAGTGCAATTGCAACGATGCAACGAGCGTCGATTGGTTTAATTACTATTGTCAGCCCTCTGGCTTTGGTTTCATTTGTGCTGGGCGCTCGAAATCGTTTGTAGAGTATCCAGTTTTCCACGTAAACGTTGCCTAGTGAAGCATTCTATTTCAGGAGGAAGCGAAGCGATTTATTTTTTGAATCCAAACAAACATGTGTTGGCACAATGGGACAGTAACACTAAGTTTTATGGGTTGAATTTTGGAGTGAAGTTGATTCGAAAGTTTATATTTTATTTAATTATATTGTATTTCAATTCATTCGATGCCATCACGCATGTTAAATGATTAAAAAACCAACTTAAGCATTTTACAAAATTAGTGATTCAAATTCGGATTCCATGGAAACATACTTTGCTTTGTTTGTCCTAGCGTTCGCCCACGCGGAGCCTACTGTGACGCGTTGGTTGGGTAAACGTAAACGCATCGCATACCAGAAACACCTGCACTTCCTGCAATTTATGGATTTCCGGTCGCGAATAACCGCACCGAACCCAATCCGACACCAAAATGCGGTCAACCGTCGTCGTCGTCCTTACGTGCATTCCACCCGCAAAGCACAATGGTGGGACCGCACGTGTTCCGCATTTTCACCACCACCACCCATCGCCGATGAAGAGCTCCGAGCCGAAGGACCCTAGGAATCCACTTATCGGCCACAACTTTGCTGCGGGTTTTTGTAGTATCCTTAAATCCTCACAAGCTATCATTGTTCTAAGTTTCTCCCCGCAAGTGCTCCACATAGTTTTGATTGACTTTTTGCACCGCGCCGCCCTGCAGCACCGGGGCGTTGTTGTTCCAGACGTGGTCTTGCCACCGAAAATCAACCCAAGGCAAGGCACTCTCTCAATCTTCCATCCTTGGGCGCACGGGATGCTCGTGGTGCAAAAGTGCACCACAATGCCTTTTTTTAGCGTTTTCTTGGCACAGTTTTCTTCGCACCCATCCACCCCAAAAAAGGGGCGGAAACGTTGTCCTTCTTCCGGCGCTTCACGTCTGCAGCAATGTGAAGGAGGAAAATGTGTTCATTGCAGATGCACCGAGCGTATTACGTTGAGTGCACGGTGCTGCAACCACCCTTCGATGGGCCGAGTTCCGTTGCGGATTGGCACAGAGAATGTGCCACAAAATATCGCACATCCGAAAACCAATCGATAGCTGGGAGCGAGCGGCATTTTCCCTCGATGGGTTAACGGGGAGGGTGGCCGTATGGATGGATTAAATTGCACTTTGTCTGCAGTTTGGCGATGATTAGTGGCTGCAGAAGTGAAATTTGATTGCTTGCCTCGGCAGTCTGTGAATGAGTTTTCCTCCACGGCCGGGTAGGTTTGGAAAACCGAAGCGATGGGTGATCCTTGTTTTCGGGTTGTTCTAGACTTTTGAATGGGAGAAGCGAGGGTGTGAACAAGAATGCAACAAAAGTGTCTGTTGATGAGTTTTTGAAGCAGTTTCCTTCCCATAAAGTGTGAGAGGAAGATAAATTACGCCAAAAGCAAAAGATGCACCGGGTGGTGGATGGGTGAATCATTAAATGTTAAAATATCTATGATTATGATGCGAAAAATTTGGTGGCAATAGTTCGTCTCTGCTGTTGGTTGTGGCAACCGGAACTGCGAAAGACAATAAATTATGTTTCAGTGTTGCACAAGAACAATTGTGCATAACTTAGAATAGTTATGATGAAGCTTAATGGTTGGAATCAAACATATTTTATTACGTGGTTGGTTTAAGCGCCAGCTCAAAGACAAGTCAGAATTCTACAATGTTTATGTAACATTCAAAACATTGTTGGAATATGAATCGATTGAAAAATATGTTCGTTAGGATTCAGTTTTTTTTATTCCATTCCAGTACGATTTCTTGTCGAAATTATTTTTAAAATGTTTTCATTTTATTCGATTATTCGACGGGTTTAAATATGCATATTTGAAAATATTAAAATTGATTCAAACGTTATGTACTATTTTAAATAAGCTAATGCAGTACACAGTTCTTCCTTATAGAAATTGAACCATATTTTTGGTTCATACGAAATGTATTTTAGGATTTACTTATTTATCATACACCAAATTCCAAGAGAAAACAAAGTGTGTGTGCCATAAACTCTCTGGACGAGTTATCTCTAATCGGTCGCACCGAAACCAACCGACCATTTATTGCCTCATGGCAACGAAACAATTGAACCAACTACCCCAACTCCAACTGGATGTAATTTTTGCATCACTGGTTGAGCTTCGGCCACCGTCGCCAACCAAGCAGTCCGTCACCAAGGCTACCATCGTATGGTAGCCACGAACACAAGCGCACTTAACGGCAGCATGGACTCAACTGTGCAGGGTTTGGTGATAAAAGTCCAGCCGAGCCATGCTTCGTTCGTGCATCCTCCATAAATTATACCCAATCATGTAAGCAAGTGCGATAAATAAAACGCAACATCACCAAGACGGACAATGGACGCCCTTTTCCGTACGTCTGATTTCGCAGAATGGAGCCGAACCTCCCCAACAGTAGCCTTATTCGCCAGTGGACGAAATCAAACACCACAAATCGTATGTCTCAGCGTTCATTTATCCTCCGCCGGACGACCCATCTTGAAATCACGAACGCTCGCTCGTGAGAACGAAACCAAATCATCTGATAAGCTAAGGACGATGCCGAGAGTTGGCACGCAATCCGCACTCCGAAACCGGACTCCGGTGTTCCGTCCGGTGTATCCCTTAAATCCCGTACGGGCGGAAAACAGCCCTAATTGACATTTATGGAGCGCCACTACCCAAAACGCACGATCACTCGACGCTCGACGCGAACGATAATCTCCATTCCATTTCGACATCCCAAGGGTGGATCAGAGCTCGGCAAGACACACGGAACTCCACTCTTCGGTGGAAGCACTTCCACTACGGCCCAGAGGTAAGAAACCGACCGCCCAAGGGGTGACACATTCCAGGCTCAGCCGACGATAAATATGTTGGCCTCCGTGCGGTGGCTTGGATGGAAGCCTAGTATTTAGCTAATAGAACACTAAATTAATTACCGATTCGCCGAGGTCCGCCTTCTTCGCGGCGAGTGCCGAGTGCCATTCGCCCTGCCGAAGAGGACACTTTTTAGCTGCAACTCAGCAGCAGCAGCAGCAGCAGCAGCAGCAAACAGCACACCTTCGCCTTCGGAAACGTCTGGCACCAATTTCCACAACGGGCGCACACGATAAACAAATGTTTGAGTCATCAATAATTCACATAAATTACCGGGTTGATGCCTTCTCGTTAACAAGACACCCGACGGGACACGGACAGGAGGGGAGGCGGGCCCGAGACTAAAACGTGCCACCAGTTAGCGCGTCACTGTCTCGCGTGTGGATGAAGGGGGATCGGAAACTGATACGTTTTCCACGTCAGATTGGCCACCACAAGGAGTCGCTTCGTCGGGAGAAGCTCAATTTATGGCCAAAGTCGAGGGAAGTGCGTCTACGTGATTGCGTTTGAGTGTGGTGGTCGTACGGTGGAGAGGAACTTTACGAAGTCAGTTAATTAATACGAATTAGTAGCGACATTTATTCACGAAACTTACGGCAAAACCGTTCCCCCCGTTTTTCCACCGCCAACCTTCCATTTCCCGTCGAGGGGAGACGGTGTCACGGGAAAGTTGCTTCATAAACACACTGACAGGCGGTAGGATCAAAATCAACAATTAATCATGACTTCATTCGAGTGCCGAGGCACCATGGGGAACGATTTCCTTCGGCCGAGCGAAGGCGGAAGCTTCCCAGGAATGGCAGGAGATACCTTCCGGTTGGGAAAACGAGACCTGGGCCGAGATTGACGTGCTCCCAATGAGCCACCAGATGAGCCACACGTGGCTTTTTCTGTGTGTGTGTATGTGATGGGCTTCCATTATTAAGCGCACTACATCCCGAAGCATCCGAGTGCTTAATCCCAAACTTTAAGTAGCTTCATATTTCAGGGAAAGGATTTACCCCGGGAGCGGGCTAACCTTTTACTAGAACTCGCAACCGTCGGCCTCCCGACACAAAGCCCAACCCAGGAGACGGGTTTTCCATTCTAATGTCAATCAATTTTGGCTGTGCTTTCATAAATTAGAGGGGTTTCGCTTTTCCGTCGAGAGGAAGGACATTTCCGGCAACGGGTTGGTCTAAGGAAGGGGATCGACTGAAGCATGTCAGACCTTTTCTCTGCACCGGTGTCTTCAATTAAAAGCTTGTAATAATAGAAAGCAGAGTAAAAGTTTAACATTTTCCTCCTTTCCGGAAGCTGCTCGTCAATCTTTTCTATGGTGTGTCTTACACCGAGGGTCACATTGTGCAAACAGTTAATTGAAATGTATGTTACAAATTAGTGTCGTCTGATGACAAATTGTTGCATTCATCAGCGTATGATGTTTACTTGAATCCAAACATAACTCTGTGTAGGTTCCATAAAATTTAGGACATGCTTGTAAACCGATGGAACATTTAGTCACTTTGTTTTAGAAAGGAAAGTATTTGTAACTTGCTTATTTTAAGGAGATTTACTTATGATGTGGCTAGTGTAAGTGTATATGCATGTGTAAAGGATTTGCATGAAAAAATCAATCAAGGAAAAGCAATCCAAAGTAACTAAAAACAAAATAGTGAAACGGAAATTAAAATAAAGAACACTCCTCGTTCCTTGACTACTCTACATAGCTTGAAAATGACCGTTTAGTATTGAGCTACATTTCTACATTATTAATCCCTACAAATTATGCTATGAGGAACATTGCACCGTTCAAGCTATGCTTACTTTTTCATTCTATCGAGAAAACGCTAAACTTCAAACCCTTACCAAGGAGCTAAGCTGAAGAATGGTTAAGAATCGTGCATTTCTTATATAATTTTGCAAAAATAAGCTATAACCACACGTACTTACCACGGGTCAAGAAAATTTTGACAAATTTGGCGTAATAACGTACCAGCATGACAGAATTCGAAACGTTTCTTTCAAATCTCCCGACTCAAAAAACAGAAAGAAAATCCGTAACCGAAACAAAGGAAAGAAAACCGAACTAAACAAAATAAAACTCACTCACGCTTCAGTGTTGCTTTCATAAACGTTTCAAATGGGATTTTGTCTATATTTCATTCCATTTTTTGTAGTTTTTGCCTTATTTTGCAGTCGCTTACTATCAATAATTATAATCAATCAATAATTTAATAATTTAATATAATATATAATAATTCAATGTAATATGGGGTTTGGTTTGTGTTTCTTGTATGTTGTGTGTAGATGGTTTATCATAGTTTTAATTTTATCGAAAACTATCAAACTACGCAATGGATCAGTTGCTCTACACGGTGGCAAACCCTTCAAAAAGTGCTGGTGATTTTCGCGATCGTTTTTCCTCTTTTCTGCCTGATGCATTTATCGTTTCTCTGCACGCATGGAATAGTGATGGTGCAGTTCTTCATATTTAAATTATTTGTACAAATCGAAATGCAAACACAAAACCGTGTATTCTTTTTACATAAACGAATTGTTCGTTTCTATCAGTTCTATCTTACACATCCTCCATGCGATCGGTATTTAAATCTGGGGCGTATGTGGGGATTTCTTTTGCAGTCGTTGTGACTTTTCAACCAAAATTAAACTTGCAAGCTACGGAACTAACAATCTACCAGTTGTCCGCGTTGGAATTTACTCATGAGTTTTGCTTTTTATATCGTTCTCATAGTGGGTTTTACCTGGTTCAATATAAAAATATTCGGCATCATTATAGGTTTCGTATTTAAATAGATTCTTGTATTCCCCTTTTTTGTAGCAAGTATAATCACATGTTTATCTCCGGGTGTTCGGGCTAAACTGTGTGTGTCACTCGCTGTTGCAATTCCGTGTAAGATTTTACTTTGTTTCAACTCTTTGCGTACATGTTTCAAATATATATTTATATACTTATGTGGAATTATGCGTGTCTGTGTCGGATGCTCTACAGTTCATGTAATAGCACTACGTATTTGAATGACTTTTAAATGTTATCAGCAGCAGGTAAGGGGTTGCTTTTTGATTTAAAAATGTTACTTTATCCTTCCATCTACCACTCTACTACGTTGGTTGTGTATATATATTGCTTATTTACAATTGCTTATATGTTTGCTTCTTATCACTATGTTCCCTTTCCGTTGTTTATCAGTGAAGGAAAATTGTAATACAAAGTATAGGATTCGAATGCACGTTGCGTTGAAAAAACTATCAAACACTCCCCGAAACTGGTTGCAATCTTGTTATGCTTTACAAGTTCTACATTTTTTTTTTTGTAATGAGAAGCGAAGGAATGAGAGTGATAACATAACTAGGTTATTAGATACTCACAAGCTTAAGCAATCTCTTGCAAGCCAAGATGCAGATGTGAAAAAAGTGTTTTCAATTCGAGTAATGGGAATATCTTTTTCACTTCTAGTAATTATAGGGAGGAAATTTGTGAAACGAATTATTGCAGTTGTGTTTTGGCTGGGAGGAGTAAAAACCCTTCCAACCAAGCACCACTGTTTCATGCGTACACACAAGGTAAAGGTTATTGTAACAGATTATTCCATCTTTTCCCATCCATTTTCACGCGGTTTCCTTCAATGCGTACTATTTACAATATTGAATCCTTCTTCAAATTTTTACATTTTGCTCCTGAGGGATACTGGCACGCCATACTTGTGTGCGTATGTTGAGATCATTCGAAAGCGTTCAGCCTATGCGCCCGGCACAGTTCGTCTTAATGCTTGCAAAAGTATTTCCCTTGCCACCTGACTAGAGATTACACTCGTATTGGCCACCGTCGTTCCTTATCAAAGCACTGGTTTCCCAATTAAAAAAGAAAATGTGAACAGACCCTTGTAGTAGTTACTGTATGGGATGTTATATTTTTCTTGTGCTTTCCATGGTCATTTCCATGCCAGCAACAAACACACACCTTGATAATTAATAATTGAACTGGGTTGATGATTAGATAATTGCTCGCTTTGGACTCGAAAATGGGCCGGACGGGATCCGGCCCCTACTAGAAATAGATAACGCTAAGTTAGGCCCTTTTCCGTGTAGGATAGTGAAAACCGGGAACCTGAAGTTGCGCGAAATACTACTAAGTATAGATAACGTACTAATTATTGAATACACTCGAGCGTAGCAAGAAGTTCAATAATACGGTAAGCACTAGGTAGATACAAACGAATTGACAATCGTTGCCCAGATGGCGTCGGTAGGGACCTGCCGTAATTGTTATGATTTTTGTTTTCTCTTCTTTGTTCAACATAAACGCGTAATTGACTATACAGAAATTGAGAGAGATTTTTAAAGATATACCTATCTTGAGGCTCAATAGTGACTTTATGAGGGACAATTTAATATATTACACACACGTTCGTTCACTCGTTCGCTTTCATACTGTTTTAACAATATCACACGCGCACAAATACACACACAGAGTTCCATGCACTCATTATCCTTTCTATCTTCCCCAAGTTTATCTTACACCTAGATCCTTTGCTTTTCTTTTAATATTGCACGTTTTACCCACCTACTCCCAAAAAGCTTATCCTTCCTTCTCGACCCCAAGTACATTTGCATGTACATTGGTGGAAATGGAGGAATAGGAAAAGCTTCATCGTCGAGAGAGAGAAAACATAAATGTACGGTTTGGCCACGAGCTGCACATTGAACAGCTCTGGGACCTTAAACCGTGGAAACTAACGCGACAAATGAAACACTATCAAAACTGACCAAGTATAGTGGTTAATCCTAATTCTTTGTTTATAAACTACGCTGACATACACTTCCTTTCTCACTCACAATCATTCACACATTAATATATACAAAATTGCTTTTTTGTTATTGGTGGTCCTTGCATTCTTTCCTATTTTCTTTTCGAAATTTTCTTGTTGTCCCATCAAAAATGTCCATCACGGTCGAACGCGGCCTGAATTGCTTTCCTTCCAATGCACCCATGATTCCTTCCGGTAAATTTTTCCCTTACTCATCTTAAATCCGGTCATCATTTCGCATACCGCTACCTACAGAGTCCAAGCGTACGGCGACGGTGTCCAATTAAATTTGATGGAGATAACGAAGTAATCGTTTTCCTGTTTCTTATGTTTTCCCTCCAACATTGCGGAAGGATCACAAAAAATACCACTCTTGTTATGAACCCAAAGCAAAATAGGAGAAAATGATGAGTGGGAAGAAAATTTAAAATCTCCACCATTCGAAGCAAGACAAGGTTTGACAAATTGGTGACGACTTGTCAGGTTTTATTTAGGCAAGAAAAAAAATCTACCAACACTGGGAGTATTTTCTTCAGTTTGTTTCCATGAAATACCGGGTTTTTCCTCGCTGGATTCCTTGCAAACGCGTATAGGCATCTCCAGGTATGATAATCTTAAATACCGATAGTAAACCAAAGCGTTGCGGAGCGAATAGATTTTTTCTTTCCAGAACAAAACTGCAACTGTCAGCCTGTTTTCTCTATTGTATAGTAGAAGGGACGTCAAAAGTTTTCCCGAGCTGTTTTTGTCCCTCCACAATGACCAAACAATTTTAAGCCTCCGAGAAAAAACCATGAATTGACTTTACCACAGCCAGAGCCCGTTAACGGCCTGAGGAATAAAATACCACACTGTCAATAATCAATCAAGAGGATTCTAAAGAAACCATTTTCATTTTCCTCCACACCCATGTTCATCCCGATGAAGGCGAATAAAATCGTCATTCTATCCTCGCATACCTCACACCACCGAGATGACAGAGGAGAAAAATGTTGCCAACTTTTCCGACCGGAAGTTCCCAGTGTAAGTATGAAGAGAATTTTCTTCCTAAAATGATCTTCTTTCCCAGGGACGGATGATCGTCAGGTTTTGTGAAATATAGTTTCTTTTCTCTTAAAAATTGCTTGTGCCATGGAGAAGAAGAAACGTTTTTCCGAGGGACAGAAATGTGCGTCAACTGCAAACATCCGGCCTTCCATACAACGATCCAGGATTGGGCTCCCAGGCGGAGAAAACTAGTTTTAATTAAACAAGTTTAATCGTTTTTATCGTCTCCGTCGTCGCGTTGGGGAAAGAGCTTTTCCGGCACTCGTCGCGACAGGCGTGCCTGTTGGTTGGGGATCTTCAAAGGATACATTTTCCCTGGAAAGAACTTGCAAGTAAAGACTTCCGGTTTCTTCGGTCGAGACAGACTTGGGTTGCACGAAGCCCAAACGGATTTCTGCTAAGTAAAACAACTCATTCTTCTCTCGTTCATAAACCCACACACGCTCATTCACTCATTCTGTTACTATTTACTCACACTACAACTGTTCCGAGTTGTTTCTGCTTTGAGGACGAAAATTCGTGCCTTGGGTGTTTTTGCATAGAAATAATGAAGAACAAATTGTTGTGTTTATATTTCTTCTACCAAACCGCTTTTCTATACAATCTTCTATGTTCTCCAAATCACCGCTTCCCTACCACACTCAACCACTATGTTTACTGCTTTTGCTTCGCCTGCGTTCCTTTCGTTCCTGGTGCGGTTTTTCAGCCCGCACTTGCATCGACTATTTACAGAAAAATGGTTTGTATTTGCTTATGTCCTAATTCGTTGTTTCGGAAACGTTTGCTACTTCGTTCGGAATCTCGTTGCATATGATCCTGTATGTCTCGTTGCATTGCGCCTTCGCTTTTCTTCTACACGATAATCATTTTAAAAATAAAGTTCATTTCAATGAAAGTATTTTCAAATGATAGTTGTGATAGACAGTCGAAGAAACAAACTACACAGTTATTTGGAATACAACTGAACAAAACAAAAAATTTTTAAATGGTAGACAACCGACTAGAAGCTCGTGTTCTGATAAATATGATAAACTATAATACATTTTTGATGTTCCCACAGAGATAAAAACAGATGTCTTAAAAAAGGATGGAAAGTTTATAAATAAGACGTGAAGAAAGATTTGACTAGTGACTTGAGAAAGGGCTGCAAACTGGTTAGGTTACCATCGCAATAGATACTTTCGAGTAGCTGAAAAGGGATTTGATGAGCTCTAGAAGAAAACTGAGCTCACCAAACGGAAATAAAGAAGTTCGCTACAGACTAGATGAAGACTAGAATTTAAGTACATCTTTTGCCTTAGGAGTTTCTTAGTCTTACAGCGTACGGCTTTGTGTTTCTCTACTTCTTATACTTTATAGTTACCTACAACTAGTCACTTATTTGCTCATCATTCTAACCCTAGGTCATTCGCCCGAAAAAGTTCCCCGCCAAAAAGCTGCCTATCCAAATGTTCAAACTGAAACTATTAACAATCCATTTGCTGTAGCGTCTTTTAATGTCCCATTCCCCATTTCGTTATTATTGCCAAGCGTTCGTGTTAATTTGTGTTACAATTGCTTAATTTCGCTTCACCACTTGTCTGTCCAGGGTCGTAGTTTTCCTTTTCCCAACCCACTGCTAGGTTATCTAAGCTGTGAGAACTGGAACTGACGGAGGTGTTGCTTTGAGGCTGTTGTCTGCAAATTTGATTTGCTGTTGCGTATCGTTCTACGTTACTATTAAAACTAGGGGTTTTTCTTTCTAAATTGGTTGAGATTTTCCTCCTTCCGTGTGAAATATCCTTCCATTACAAATAACAAACTGATACTGTATCGCTAAAATGTTTTTCCTTAAACTGTTTCTTTTTATGGACGTTTTCTTGATTTTTGTAACTCGTTTGTTTTAGGGTTGCTGCTTTCTTAATGTTTCTTTTGAATTGCTTTTCGTGAATTGGCTCCGTTTTATAGCCGTTGCTTGTATTAAATCACCTTTTCGATGTTTCACGACACGTTTGATATTCGTAACCAGTAATTTAGTATAGAGAGAAACAATAAAACAGAAGTAAAGACAGTTTTAAGTGTACAACAACTTAGGTATACAGTTTTTCGAGGCGTTGCAACGACGAAACCCAGCTCGTTACAATTATTGCCAAGTGTGCTCGGAAATTTTGTTTTCACATTCCACGGTGCCCCAGTGAAAGTTCTTTAATGATTTTTTCCCAATGCCCCGGCCATGGGCAGACCACCCCGTTTCGGTTACTAATGATACCACATTCCTTCCAAACGTGCACCAATTTCCGACGGTTTGGTGTAGCGTGACTGAGACACTTCTGCCGAGTCGAAAAAGGTGAGTAATATTTTTCTACTTTGAAGTAAATGTCGGCGATTAGATTGAATCAAGAAAATTTATGCCTACCGGCAAACTTGGATTCGATTTTTCCATCAACGATTGTGTTGGAGAACGAAGAAGATATTCATTTAAACGCGCCAGAGGAAAAGTGAAAACAAATCAACTGCCGTTAGAAGAAGAAACGAATTTATGCGTTTCTTTGAGCTGCTTTTGAATGTTGGTCAACTTTAACTTTCTTTTCATTCCAAATAATAGTCATAACGTTTAAGTAATACGTTCTTTTCCCACCCACTTTTTTTGTCTTATTGAGTTCAGTTGGTTTTCTGATTGTGTTTGTCCCATCTTGTTGTTCTTCCTTAGGAGCCGTTACATTGCTTTAATTTCGCTTTCAACCTCACGTTTGTCTTTAGGATAGGAATTTCTAAAGTTTAGCTTATGTAAAAAGTAACTGCTGTGAGTTTTTTACTAACGTGTTATGTTGTTTTGTGTCCGTGTTCAATGTGTAAGTGTTTGTGTAAGTTTCTTGTTACTGTTGTTAGTAAGTTTCACTACGCGTAAATGCAATACAGTAGAACTAGAGAGGATAAATAAGGGCACTATTTAACCGGCTGGCGAAAACTGACCCTCTTCAGAGCCATCTTCCCTTCACCCAACCGAGCCCTAAAATTAATTGATTCGTAGTAGTAAGTTAATTGTATTGAATTGCGCGGGATGATACGGCTAGCCGAGTACTTCTGGCATTGCTTCTGGTTTCTTTTCCTCTTTGTCGGTCTCGGACTCGACTTCCCTTAAACGAACTCTTGCTCCCTCTCTCTCTTCACTACGCTAGTGTTTTCTTCTATTGCTCAAAGTGCTAATGCGCTACTAATTGCTGCCTCTCACTTGCCGACTTTCTACGGGGGTTTTTTCTTCTGTTGTTGCATTTGTTTGTTACTTGCGGTCACTTTTAAATGTATAAGGGTGTAAATATAATATATGTATATATATACTTTGTGTATATAAAGGTTTCATTAGGTATCGAATCCGCACCGGCATCTGCTCTGCTAATCAATCTTGTTTTGTTCTTCTTGTAACGGATTTTATTTAAAGAGAGGTTCATTAAAACGTTTCTATGCAAAAGTGTAATGTCTTGTAGGGGGTTTGTTTTTCTGCTGCTTTCAGATGCTAGAATGTTGTTCCCTTTTCCGCAGAGCGGAAGCGGAAAGGGTTGTTTAAGGGCTTTCGTTACCGGGGCGTTTTGCTATTGAATCAGTTCTCTATTGCACACGCAGGGTCGCTACGGTTTGTATGCTTACGAGTTAGGGGTTGTGTAGTTGTTCGATTGACTATGTTTGTTATGTTATATGTAGCTTTGTTTCATTGAAGCAGTTTCCGTTTCTATAGTGCTCGTCTTCAGCCCAGCGACTGAGTAGAGATAGTTGGAGAGGAAAATGTATAATGCTTAAGTCACTACTTACAAACGGAACGTTGCTGTAATTCACCCGCGATGTTGTCTTTCCTCGATGTCGTCCTCGGCTCAGTTAACAATGATGCGAATGGTCCTGGCTGCGACCACCGTAGGCGATCGTTTCGCGCGGACAGCGTTCGTTTCGATCACCATCGGTTACCCGGCAAAATTGACGTTTATCTGGACGGCCGCAGCAGCCGCCGCTGCCGCCGCTGCCGCCGCCGCCGACGCCGAGTGATGGGAGTGATGCTGTGCCACGGGATGATGCGGTTGATGGTGCTGATGGTGACCGGTGTGAAGGTGTCCCGATGCCGTCAGTATGGCCGCCGGACCAAGGACGGCTGCTGCTGCCGCTGCCGCCGCCGCTGCCGCTGCAGCCGCCGCCGTCGTCGTCGTCGTGCCACTCACCAACGGACCAGCGTGGGAGGAGGGTGTGGTTCCGTTCGTATTGCTTGTCGTTAGAG
>KE525352.1:2555360-2588083 GCA_000441895.2 Anopheles sinensis | reverse complement strand
CTGCTCACCTTTACTGTTGCTTCATGTTCGCTTAGGTTTTATGTGTTGCCTCGAGTACATTCGCAGGGAAGGAAGTTTCACTGGCATACAGGACACACCCATCGGAAAGGAGGTGAAGAATGGGCGAGTATACAAGTGCGAGCGATAAGGAGAGACATCGGTGAGATGACACCGAGAGAATCCGTCGGAAGTCTGAGGACGGAATTTCGGTTCGACCGCAATGGCAGCGGAGTGAGGTACGCACCGAGGAAAGGTAGAGAAAAGTTTCACCGCACAAACCACTCGAAGGAATATTTCCGGTAGTCCGTGCGGTGGTGTGGGGCTGGAGGTAGCGCATGATAAGAAGTTCCACTGGGGGTTTGGCGAAAAGCAACAGGAGATGCGCACCGGCGCGCTCAAGAGCCACAGCATGCAACAGCATAAAGAAGTGTTGCCGCATAGTCATAAGTGTCCTTCTTTGTCCTCGCACTCGGGGGAGATGGTGCTGTAATGTTTGCTGGACGAGAAAGGAGGATGGGGAGGTGGGTTGAGAGATGATTTTTAGCTTTAGAAAGTTTTCGAAAAGACGCTCCATGTGCGCTCGTCAGGTTAATGCATGGGAAGTGCTCCTTCCGGAGAAGCTTCACCGAGGTGGAAAAGTGCCAGTAAGCTGATTGATTTAATCCTTGCTCAAGCAATCGAGATGACTTTGGTGTACCCTGAATTAAGTGTAGGAGCGAGTGAATGTGCTCGGAATTCGAACAAAGAAGTGTTTTTGTAGCTTTTACAAAGGTCCTCAATGGAGCTAAGCATTATTAAACGTGGAGCAAATGACGATCGTAGCAGTAACTTTCGGCAAACAATCAACTTTGAGTACCTTTAACTGCCTATAAATTATGAACTGTAAAAATGTTAGCAACATCTGCTGCCCAAGCGCCACAACTTCGGTGCTTCCACCAATCGAAAGGTTCCCTTGTAAATACTTTTCCGATCACAATAAAAGCAAAATCGATTGGAAGTCGTTTCGCCTTTCATCGACTATCGTTTCTACTATGCCGTTTAAAAATCCATATTCAATGCATATTATTTACTTTCCACTCGCTCGCAACGAGCAACAGTTTGGCCGGCCTGTGAGCCTGAACTCAATTGGAAAACATTTTGAGGAAAAGAAAATCGAACCGGAAAACCGACGCCAAATCGGGGTTCTACTTCTTTAGATTTGGAAAAAACGGTTAACATACGAAGACGGCAATAACAGTGGTTCGCATCGGGAAACCTGTTGTTTAGGAGGGTCTAGCATGTAGGTTTTTCTGAACTGCCAACACCAGCTTGAATGTCCCGGGAAAAGCAAAAAACAATATTACAGAAATATTTGCCACGACCATTTGGTAAAAAAAAACACACTAGGCATCTTCGTGTTTCAGGGAAAATCAAAAGAAGGAAAACGCAACCTTGCGGAGAATGAATAAAGGAAATAAATAGGAACAGGGAAAAGTGGAGCGAAGACGCGAATCCCATCTCGTGCTGCACCGATGACGGTGGCGTTGTCGAAAAGACTTCGCGCGCGCGACACGGACGATAGAAAGTTCGTTATTTATGTTGTTTATTTTATTCGCTCCATTGAGTACATGTCCGTCGACGTGATCGACACAATGGCACCGGTGGAAAGGGGAGGGGGGGGGGGGCAGGAGCAGAGGTTAAGGAAACGAGGTTCAAGGCGCCGTTATGCTACCGGTTGCCGCCACGATGTTGCCGCGCCATTGTTTACCGGCGTTGTTTCGTCAACCGTTTGCCGGTAGCTGCTGATTTTTATTATTTCCCTTTAGTCCGTTCGATCGGTTTCGGGGCTTTTTTCCCCGGTTTCGCAACATCATCTTTACCAACGAGACGTCAACGGAAGGCGATAACGGAAGGAACGTCTTGCCCCAGTGCGTTGTAAGGAATGAAAGATTCTAAAGCAAGCCCCGACCGGTTGGAAGGTGTGAGGGAAGAAGGCAATGGCGCACGTGCTCTGATTATTTATGTACGCTTTCCTCCCGAAACCCGAGTCATTCGACTCGGTGGTAGTGGGAAGGATAAGCGGCATAAGGACGTGGCTCGGTGAGTGGAATATCGATGGCAGAAGTGAAGGATAAATAAAAGAACAGGATTACCTAGAAAATGTTTAACCAACTCCACCGAGGGCTACCAACACGGGCAAACAGAGAGTGAGGATCGCTGTAAACGCTCCGGGCTCCTGCTGTGACCTTTATTGGCCTGGTCTGTGGCCCTGCCTTCTCGGGCTGTAAAGAAAATTTCGTTCCGCACGCGCCGAAGGAAACGCACGAACGAGGTGCAAACGAGGGCTTGTCGACAGGTTGTCGACAGGTTGAGCAACTTTTCCCACCAACTTTTCGGTTCCAACAGGCAGCGTTTTCTTTTCTCTACCACCGCCTTTCTTTGCGTCACGTCGATTGACGCTTTCTTGGTCTGCATTTCCCTCGAGCGTAGGCCTTCAACTTGTCGTCGGCCAGCCGTGACTTTCCAATAGCGCTACGAATCGAATATTCTCTATTATTTATAGAACAACATGCTTTTCATTCAGTAAATGCAACGAGTTAGGGTCCTTTTTTTTCTTACGAATTGTAAAACTTATTTTCAATTATTGAACTTCAATTATTTTAATAATTTCATTATCTTCTTTATTGCTTAGTTCCTTCAAATTTTTACGGGTACTTTGTTTATTCCGTTTCTATTTTATAATGCCATTTAAAATACGGCTTTTCATCAGCATCAACTCATCAAAAGAAACAAAATTTCATCTTGCCTCGGGATATTCACGCACTTCCCCTATTTATTATGTGGCGTATGGTGCACGTTTTTGGTTCAGTAAAACCGCGAAACAGCCCAGCCATGCCGGTGGAAAACCATCATCGTCCTTCTCGCCACGACGGGATCGCCCAACAACAACAAAATGAAAAGCCCTCGTAAAAGCTTCATGTTATACGACGGAATAATAAAGCAATTTAAATATGACGGTTGCTTTTTTTCCCTCCGTGGTGCGTTTCACTGGTTCGAGTCCGTTATGAAGTGGAAAAGTTGGAAAAGCACTAAGGCGGGAAGCTGTCGGAGGGGTGGTGAGATGAAAATTTTTCACCTGACTGCCTGAAATTGGGCCGCCCAACGGAGGGGATGGAAAATCGACAATAACATCAATATGATGATGAGTACTGCCTTATTTCGCATCCTCCCATCATCATCGTCATCATCATCATCTTTTTAATCCTACCTGTCGCGAGATGGTGGCGAATGAAATGAAGAACAGGTCGCTCTCCCCCGAAACCACTCGACGACGAAAATGGCCCACCACCTCATTGCAGCTGCGTTAATAAATCCAACTTTTCTGGCGGCGAAAATCAGCATCGTTGAAAAATTGAAATTAAAATAAACATAACCCCAATGCTATAGCCACAAAAAAGGGGGGGACCACCAACGGAACATGTGAGAAACGTCGATAAACGTGAGGTGAAGGAAGAGAGGAGTAAAAAAAGTTCCTTTACTCTGTTCCGGTGCGAGTAAGGCCCGTTGGCGCAACATACCGGGAAAATTGGGCAAAGGAAATGAAACGCCAGTCGACCGACGCCGGCCACTTGATGCTGGCTTTTCATTACGATATTTTTCGGACGCAGTTCTGGCGAAGGCCGGTCTGCAACGAGTAACAAAATGAACACATTAAAAAGCAAAGGATCCAATGTGGCGGAAAAAAATATATATATGAGAAAATGGCCACAAACGAAACGCTTTTCCACGTGCTGGGAAACGGTTGGCAAAATATAATAAAATAATAAAAAATGGCCAGCAAATGTTTCTCGCTGCCATTACGTATCCATGCTTCCCCTCACGCCGTTGGATTTGGGTAGGGGGAAATTTTCTACCAGCCATCGCTTTTCTTTTCATGATGGCGAGCGCGGAAAACATTTGTTATTTTATTTCCCCGGCAACGGATAAGTGCAGTGGAGCACTGGTTCCTTTGGTGGTGATGGTGGTGACGTTGGCAGTAGTAATAGTTGTAGTAGTAATAATAATAATCATTATCATGATTATTATAATGCAGTCGTAAACGACGACGCTCGTACAGCAGTGTGTAACGTTTCGATTCCATTTTGGTGGACATTTTTTCCTGCGACCGCGCAAAACTCTGACCAACAGACGGTTTGGTGATGAAGTCAGGATAAGGGTAAACAACAACAAGCAACCCATATGAGAACAGACACACAAAAACAGATAAATCGAACGAAACACTCGTTGCCATTTGTGTTGTCTTGTGTGTTTACCATTTTATTCACTTTTTATTAATTAGCGCAGCTTTGGGCTCAACATGTCGAACCTGTTTTTTCAAACGTTTGCTTCTTAATTTATCATCAGTGATTCATATTCCTACTCATTTCAATAGGATTTTACGGCTACTATGCACACCGTTGTACTTTCGTAATTGTTTTGGAGGTTTTGGTATGGCTTTTTGCAATGGTTGGGTTGAGTTTTCCCTGCTTTTAAAAGCCATGATTAAATGAACGAAGGGATTGGAAACATTGGTGGACATGTTTCTAAAACCTCTGACAAAAACGTTCTTTTTACCTCGATCAGCACCTACTGTGCCCTGCCAACTCTTGCCCCTCCTCAGAACGCGAGCAATGAATAAAATCGTGCCTTTTTTATTTGACAGGATTTGTACGAGAATCCCTGCATGGAAGGGAAATGATTTGACTTGTTTGTTTTTTAGCGGATCAGGTTAAACAAAAACCGAACAAGTGCATGTGTGTGAAATACGCAATAGTTAGGAAGGAAAAAAGTCTATGGTAATGTTTTTGTTCCATTGCTAAGTGACAGATGGAGCGAAAATCGGATTTCCGAGCGCCATCACCATGCACCAGGCTGCTCCAAGCAATTAGTTTTCAATTTACTGATCGAAAAGCTAGCAAAGCGGCTAACAGCCTAGCAAAAAAAAAGAAGTATTCTAATTGCTATGGCATAGGGAGGTTTTAAGCGTCTATTTTCAACATTTTACGAGTGTAGACCATGCACTCAAGCATTTCAATAGGGTTAAAAATGTTTCACTAAATTAAATTCACGGTGCATTCACACTTTCGATTTCGGTCATTAACAGTTTGATGTAAATTAGTCTGACAATAGATTCATCTATTCTTTCAATTCATTTATTGCAATTTATTAAAAGTGTTTTTTTATTTTTGTTTCACAGTAACATCGCAATCTTCTCATATTAAAGGGTACGTTATCCAAGGAGTAGATATCGACCCTAGAAGAAGTTTTATATTCTTCAGCAAATTCCTTCTGCCTCCTTCTTGAAGCTGCTAAAGGCATCCCTATCCAACTTTCCTTTTTCCACATAACAATTCAAGGAAAAGAGGACTTTCGGCAACGTGGCCACTACTTCCAGGAACGGGTTTCAAGTAATCCAATAGATCAGATCAGCACATCTTGTCGGCGCGTCGGGCGAAGGAACCCGCACCATAAATTCTTCAAAACACCCGCCTTGTTCCCGAGGACAAGAAAGGATTCGTTGAACCGCGAGCCAACATCGACGTTAGAACCCCTTTTCCGCACCCATCTTTTACCGGTGAACCTCGAACTGGTGGGAAAATCCACGGGAAAATAGGATTGGTATAATTTCGGTGCACAATAAGAAAAAATCAGCCTTTAGTTTGGAGTTCGTCGAAAGTCTGCCGAAGAATTATTGCCCGTGCCGGCTGTTACCGCCATTTTGGAGCTTGCCGGGGAAAAAAAGGGAAAATGCCTGCAGAATTTCACTTCCTTGCATCGACGGAGAATGAAGGGAAGCTCGCTTGGAAAAGCTTCTCGCTGCACCAACATCTTCGTTCGACTCTGAGCAGCAAACCCAGGAAGTGCCCAGGAAGTGAACCAAGTCCTATCCGATCAGCGTCACCCTGTCTCTGCCCTTTCTTTCCACTTGCCCTCGGTCTTTGAAATCACCATTATCATTACCGTATCCCTTCGCACGTAAAGAAGGATAAAAGAAATCCACAGCCGTCTGGCGCGGTCCAAAGTTCACCGAAGGAAAACTATCCACGAGGAAGTTTGGTGGCTCAAAGGAAACTAGGCGAAGAGAATGGGACACTTTGCCACCGAACACACACACACACACCGAGTGTGCCAAGGGACGATGAGAGCTCGAGTGGCACAATCTCGATGCCAGCGCCGTCTTCCCACAATGAAAGCGCCCACGTTCTTCTTCCTCCTTCCAAGCGACTGCGGGGAAAACCCAAAAGAAAACCCTCCTCCCGGAAGAACTTTGGCAGCTGCTGCCGCCGTTGCGACTATCTTCGACTTTGGCATAATGCAACTGGTGCGCTGCGCCATTGTGCCGGATCGGGTGTGAGCGTTATTTTGTGGGGCGTTATTTTAAAGGCAAAAGCTTCTCGAAACTCCAGCCGGAAGGTTGATGGGAAAATGCAGCTGCACTGTTGTTGAAGACTTCGACATTCCTTCTTTCCCTTATTTTCTTTCGCACACCTCCTTCCAGAGTGTCCTACAATCTTGTGCTACTTACTTTCGCACTTCTAGTACCACCTCTTCTACTCCATCCACGAATTCATCGGCTTCTTCTTGGCCCCAATCCATCCCAAATCTTATAGCCTCTATCGAGTCGTCGCTATTGTCCTCTTTGGAAGAGTCCACTTCCACGTAGAGAAAAGGGCGTCGGTTAGAGATTTTTTGGCACTAAGAAAACTTAGTAACGTTCGTGTATCAAATACTTCTTTCTTTCCGTTAGAATCTCAAAGTGGAAGATACTGGCTGAGACATAAATGGGTTTGTGGTTTTGTGTGTTAAGTTAGCGCCTTTTCTTTAAGGTGCGGTAAAAGTGAAACGAAGATAAAGATGCGATGAAAGACTGCAAGCTGCACTATAAAATAGCAGGAAATTTTGCAACCCTCCTTCCGAATCCCTTTCTCGGTATCGTATGTGTCCATCCAAGAGCCGAGTGTATGATAATAATTGGATACAACGGCGCCCGAAAGCGCATGAAATAACACTGATAAACTTGTATACATATAATTTTCTACCGACCAACCGACCCGTTACGACTATGCTATGACTTTCTCTGGCTAACGATGGCGCTTCTGCAGATGCTGGCTTCACTTCATCAGCTCCCACTGGTCGCAGATGGTCATGCAGGTGCACTCTTAACCGAAAGCGGATGTTCGCCATTTCCTGCGGGAGGCGGCAACCAAGCGGTGGTGAGGATTTAATTAAATACATGTACACACCCGACACACACTCTATATGAGCGTAACGAGCTGCAACTTATGGACCAACCGATTTTAATGATACCGTTCCATTGCAGGTGCGAGCTACCAGAACTTCCCTGTGTACCCTGAAGAGTAAAAAAGGAAGGAGGTTCGAGGAAAACTTTACTTAAACTAACTCTTCCTAGTATGAGCTGCACAGCCATCGTTTTGCGTTGAAGAGTTCAGAACGGAATGGAGGTGGATATGTTATCAATTCCATTCCGACGCGCACACCTTAGCTTTGCATTGAAATACACACCTGCGCCTGAGATGGACAGAGTTTTCCCATTCGCACGGTGATACTCATAATGTTCATTCATTCCCCGGTTCATCGAATGCTGTCGAACCCGAGATGACGATGTTCACACGGTACTCTTTGAAGGAAACCATCGTGTCGTTAGAGCAGCCATCAAGTCTTCGATATGGTTATGATTCTTGTTGTTTACTGCAAATGTTAATCGCATTCCATCAGTGGAAAAATACGTTGAATGAAAGTGAAAGTGTCTCAGAATTTTAATGTTTTCTTCAACGTATGAAGGTATGAAATTGTCAATAGATATTATCATTCTAGTTTTCAATATGAAAATTCACTTTGGAATTCAAGAGGAAAAAATCTAAACTCATATTCTCAGGGAAAATGTTATCACCCCCACTTTGATGGCTATTTTTCCACAAAATCGCGCACCAGCCATGCTAGTTAACGCCACTACCATGGAAAAACCGATATCAGCCCATCAGTTAATGCCGTGGCTCGATTACCAAAGCCGCAGCCGCGATCGGTATAACCACAAGAAAAGTCCCCGTAGTGGCCACTCAAGGGTTTCTGTGTATGTGTGTATTTGTGGCTTGTGTTGTTACGACGCATGCAACAAGACGATCCTGCTCGAGGATAACGAGGATTGGCAACAAAGGACTAAAAAGCGCTCCACACACAAACTGGACACAAGACATCATCTTCAAAGTACGCGCTCCGTTGTTCGACGGCCAGGACGATGCCGGGAAAATGAAAACGAAAGATAACAAAAAAACCGAAGAAAAAAAGTCCCAGCGAAAGTGCCCCAAACCGCAGGAGGTATCACGTGACGGGCGAGAAGTATCCTTCAACGAGAATCCTCAGCGTGATGCCGAGCCGGGAAAACCAAGTGCTGTGCGAACAAGTGGCGAGAGATACAAAAATCCAAGGAGCGGCGGAGGGGGGGTGAAGAAAAAAACAAGTCAAACTCATCAATCGTTTCGAAAACGATGCCGATATTTATCCCGCCTTAGGTTCCCTTTCCCGTTACCACCGAGCTGTCGAGGAACTGTGCTCTTCTCTGTTGTTTTTTGTTGTTGCTTGTACTTTTTTCTCGTGACTGATAGGAGGGCTATTTTCTCCCCGGTTTCCCAGGGTGGAATTTTCATGGGGTGCGATACATGGTCCGTGTTGTCTTTGTTGTGAGCTGGTGGTAGAAACGCACTCAGAAGACGCCACAGCAGGAGAAAGTACGTTAAGGATGACAAGATGATGGAAAAAAGAAGGATAATCTTACGCTCAAGATAATCTAGGAAAGCAGGATTTTTCTTATTTTATCTTCTCCGACGGTGTTGAATGTTGTTCTTAGGTCCCCCCACACTCTTCTGCCTTTGTTTCATTTCGTGTGACAAAAGTCTCTTGAAAAGTTCCAAATGTGAACCGACAGTGCTGGGAAAATGAGACATGCTTGGGTTTTCCTAAGACATCAGCTTCTAGTTTGACTTTTCTTCTACTATTTAGTGGTTGAAAATCGTATTCCGAGGAAATTCGGTTGGACATAAACGATAGGGAAACAAGAAATCGGTAAAGTAATGTTGCTGATTATGATGAACCGCAGCAAGCGCAAGTTGTAGACTCGTCACCTAATCTGTAGGCAGTACGATGGAAAGCAGGGAAAACCACCCGAAGGGGCAAACGAGTTCGAACCACGCGCCCAGTGGGAGAATTAATGGATATTTTCAATGACAATTTGATCCTCATTGAATAATCAATAGTGGAAAGGCAGAATGGGTGAGTTTTTTCTATTTTTCGTGTTTTTTCTTTGAGTTCAGCTATCGTTTTCCCTCCCACAAAGAGATTTTCCTCGGGTCCCCGACGATTGTGGTGTCGAGATGAAATGAAATCGCCATTCGTAAGGGCGAAGGAAAGCACCGACAGAAAGAAAAGCGATGATGATCCTAACGGTGCAAGTAATTCCGGAAGCCTAAAACGATTTCCCCATCCCACCATCACCACCACCACCCTCTCGGTGCTGCTAAAAGGGGGAAGTGCCATCGGAATCGTTAGCAGGCGGAGCAACGCAGGCCAACGCAGGACGACGTATATATTTAGCCCGGTCCCGGCCCGTGTTTCGATGATATCTTCATTTTGTTTCTCACTATCAGCTTAACGGCTCGAATCCGCTTTTATGACTTCCGGAGAAGGACATCGTCACATTTTGATGCTTCGGGTTTTTTTTTGTTCCTTACTTTTCCTCCTTTTAACAACCTCTTGATTACCGAAGCACGCCGTTTCCCATGGGAAACCCCCCCGGAAGGTGGCAACAGGACACCAGCCACTCATTTGAGGCCGGGAGTTTTCCTTCGAGCCGATTGTCGATTAGGATGAAAATAACTCCAGATTCATTATCGAAACCGAATGGGTGCGGGCACTCGATGTACTCCTAAAGGTTTTCCAGAGAAGGACATTAACCGATCTCGCTTGATCCACGAGCGGGGGTAATGTAGAAGAATGTGTTTTTTCTCCTTATGCTACGCAATACTAACTGCCTCGGCTCATTTCCTCTGTGGGAATTTTCATTCCATCCTCCAACCTTGCAGAGGGGACATTTTCCTTGCGCGGTGAAAGTTCGTTCGGTAACGGTTTCGCGTTTCGCACACTGAAAGGACGAAGCGAAACGATGCCCTTTTTTTCTAAATTAAATGTAACCGTAAACTTTGAAATCACTTTAGAATGGTTACATAAAACCGTTACAATACGCGCAGTGGAAAAGCGCCCGAACGAGTGAAAGAGAGAAAGTAAAGTGGGAAAAACAAGGCATTTGTTGTGGGCCCATTGTAGCCGACTTGCTTCGAGCTTCGGGGGGAAAACGCCGGCGTGAAAAACAAATTCATCATGACTTTCAGCCTGCTCCCCTCCAGAAGGGAAAAAAAGGTTTTCCATTCTTTGTTAGATGGTTTTTTTCTTGCTTACTGTTGCTCCTCCATTTAAGAAAACTCCGCACTGGGCGCACTGTTGATTCGAACTGGCGCCTTTATTTTATTGTTTCCTGTTTACTTCACTCGGGTTTCTTCTTACTCGCTGTCAATGTTTTTTTCGCAACGAGTTTTTACCCGAAAAAAATCTTTTTCGATCTTAAACGAATCGTTGGTTTTAGTCTGCTTAGGCTTGAAGTACACAGAGGGCAATCCTGAACCTCCATCAATCCATCGATAACATAATCGATCGATCTGACCTGAGGTTGTGCTCGTGAGCTAGCTTGTGTGTTTCACTGTGTAAGAGAACGTAACCACAATGGAGAAAGAAGAAAAAATGAAACAATAAAATTCAAGTCCCCAATGCAGACGAAAGCATGGAGACGAGATACGATTCAGGATGGAGAAAGCGTAGGAGAAGCGTACCAAGTAGCCATTGTTGAATGTCCTACGCTACAACAAAGGCAGTTTGGACGATTGCAGTAGGAAAATGGGCCGCGGAGGATGGTGGATTGAGGAAAAAACAACACAACCAACATTATCCGAACCATCAAAAGCGAGAATAAAAGTGAAAGCAACGTTTCGTGGCACGCGGTTTTGTTATCGATGGACAGAAACCGATACGCTTCGATACACTCACACACACATAGAAACACACACAAACGACAACCATTGGCCGGAGAATCGCCTCATCATCATCATCAACGTCATTGTTCTCATCGGAAAAGGGAAAAAAGCATCGAAACAAAACCGCGTGATGGTGCGAAAGTCAACGTGGAAAATGCACGATCAAAGAAAGCGATCCGAGGCTCTGGTGAAGAAGTAGAAGAAGAATGGCGTGCCAAAAAAGACACAGTGGCACCAAGCGGATGGGAGCAAGATGGAGGGGGATTACAAAGTGGAAAATTGCAAAGGAAAACTGAGTCTGCGAGACTAACCTCGCGGTAAAAAAAACATTAAGAAAACGAATCAATCAATCTCGTTTCGCCATTATTGGCTCGCGAAAATATCGTCCCATGTGGGGCGTGAAGGAAAAGCCGACGTTCAAAGCGAAGAATGGAAGAAAAAACGGCCGAGCCAACTTACCAAAACCATCATCAGTACATTTACCGGCGATAGAAGGACGAAGCAAGAAAAGGGATCACTTGGGGATGGAACTGAGGGTGAATACTTTCACCACGCGACGACGTCCTGTCGAACAATGATGAACAATAGGGATTTTTCCTTCCTTCTCTCTCTGTCCCTTTCTCAGCCAAAAGGAAGGAAAATGTCAGTGCCTTTGGTCGGTAATGAACGGATTTCGTCAGGTCATTGTACAAGGGCTGGCACGTGATTGAAAAAATACCCAAGATTTCATCCCTTCTTAACAGTGTGCCTTTAAACGAAGAGTTCATCAAACCGGTGTCATTGAGAGACGATCGAAAACAACTCGTGGAAATCTCTAATCTCATTGGAATTTAAGTATTTTTTAACAATTTGTGAAAAAGGTTGTCTTTTTCTCAACAGTTCCGTCACACATTTCACTTCTTCAAGCCTCCTTCTTATCCTATTCTTTTACCTTCTCTTCGTAGGATGGAGAAAAGCCTACAGTAGATTTATTTGTCTCGCCGCCATCCCAACGTCTCCATCGAACACTTTCTTTATTGTGCAAAGCCCAGCATCGCCTAACGGTTTTAGCAAATGAGCGATGATGGAAAACGGTTTGATTGCTTTTCCTCGGTGGAAGTGGTGGTAGTGTGTGTGTGTGTTAGGAAATCACATCCACACAATGGTGGAAAATGCGGTCGGGTGGAGAATGTGGGCCAGTAACCCCCATTGCTCCCAAATCGAACACCATATTTCTTTTCGCTCATATTCCGCCGAAAAGAAATCATCCAAAACCACCGAAATCGAACCGGTCCGAAAATGTATCGGTTTCGGTTAATAGTTTTTATGGTTCCTCGATTGTCTTGTGAAGCAAAAAAAAAGAGTAATCTGAACGCGCATTAAGTTGATTGCGGTTTTTTCCTTGCGTGCTTGTGTGAGTCTGTTCTGTCATTCATTTGACGATGGGGGAAGGAAATGGGAGAAAATGGCACTGATACGATGATGGACAGGATTTGGTCAATCAGAGAAAGTGATGGTCGTACTGTGAGAAAAGCTTAAGAAATTAAATGGCTACTGAAAACCAACACAAGTAAATGAAATTGGTTTCTCTCACCCACGGTTTTTTTGCAGGCATTTTTTCGAACTAGAATATTTTCTTATTTCAATGGCTTAGGATTAACATCGAAACAAACAGAAAGAACATTCCCTCCATTCATTATTAAAATTGTGCATTAGACAATAGAAAACCATTTTGATAATTTTCCATACAACTAGGAACTAGCGTATCAAAACCAGGAAGTGAACGAAAAGAACACTTGAAAAGGATGTGTCAAGCGGCGTGGAAAATCTTAAGATTGCATGTCAGCGACAAACTTCGCATTTTCAATTTACCAACAAGTGAACCGAACAAGAAAGAAAAACATACTATTTGCGAAAGTCCATTTTCAACTTGTTGACACCACAATCATCTGGTGTTGCTGGTCGGTCAGTGCAGCAATTTTCATGACCTTTGTTCTTGTGCTCGCCCGATTAAACCGTCCCTAAACCGGAACGTTTTGTCCCCCGTCTCCTCCCGGAGCACGAGCTGAAAAGCAACCATTTTTACTTTTATGCTAGTTTTTGTTGATGCACAAACCCCTCCCGGTAGACGGGTTTTTATGTGTCCTGGGCAAAGTTATGCATAACAATTTTCCATTCCATTCGTTAGTGGTTAGAAGTTTTCGGAATCGTTTTTCCGGTCCCCCTCCCTCCTGACGGTTACTCCAGGCTGGGGTTGGCCCGTGGTTTCCCGTTTTGTCGTTCACCTTTGTTTTGATGTGTGCTTGGCCATTGCGAGGAAAAGCGTTTTCCACCATCTACGCGGTACACGCCACCAACGGATGGTATAAAGGGGTTAAAAAAATGGCTGCACGCTCAAATGGGTGGGAAAAGGGTTAGACAAAAAAGGGATGACGTGAAACAACAGACCACCTTGAGGAGCAAAAAGCAAAACAAAATGGATGCGAAAGTTTTTCCGCTTTTCCTCACCCGTTTGCAGCGGACGATGGAAAGCTTGGCAAGGGAAAAAATGGAAACAAACGCACAGTTTGGAAAGAAAAAACCGCTCTAATCAACGGAAAACAGATAGATTTACGTTTAATGTATGTTTTACCTCGCACTCTTCTACCATCACGTGACGTCCTACCTATTTCATGCTGTTGCATCGCCATCGGATGATTGCATTGCATGTTACCGAGGTAGAACTTTTTGTTTCCCGTTTGGAACTGTTGCCACCGTGTTCTGCTTTTCTTCTCTCCTTTTTTTCCATCCTTGGTGGACTGTTGCATTGAGGGAAAATAAGAAATTTCGTCAGGCGAATTGTTTATTCTTTCCCTGCAATCAAATGCCGACTGCTTTTTCTTCCTCGAATGGAATGGAAACCATATTTTTGCATCGACTGTGCTTTATTCCTTTAACTGCTTCATTTACGACACGGTTGTACGATTTGACCCCTTTGGTTCGTCCGTGGCTCCATTATTTCCAGCCGTCTGTAAAGGTGCATGCAATTTTCCTCGGCATAGAAAAAATGGGGGCTAACGTGGGACAAACCATGAAAAACGAGCCACATTAAAATGTAGTTCGAAAACCCTTTGCAAAAGATAGACGAACCGTTTTGTTCATTTCGTTGCCACTGTTGCTAAAGACTGCCAAGTCGATGCGCATATGTGTTTGTGTCTGAATGTACGTGTCGTCCTCGTTTTCCAATCCTCGGGCCAGTTTCGGAAACGCAACCGGAACTCCGGTGGGCCACATTCGAATATTTGAAGGACACACGATTGTTGTCTTATTTCTTCTCTGTTTTCTTCTTTCCCTCTGGCCTCGACACGTTCGTAAAACGCTCAATAACATTTTCACGCGACACGCTGCAGTATGTTCAAACACGGCCACACTTTTCGCTCGAAAGCCGATTTTCCCCGTCTAGTTCGTTTTTTGACACTCTGCAAACAGAGAGGAAGGACCTCCACGTCGGGAAAACCGGGCTGGCCCTTTTCCATCCGACCTTTCCCGTACGTTGTACAGCACTATCGAAAGAGATCGATCATTCGCAACCAAGGTGTCCTGTTGCAGACATCATTTTTCATCTCTTTCCACCCCGAACTGCTCTGAAGAAGTCGTCAGCACTATTCTTGCACGTTCTAGTTTGTTTATGTTTGTCTTGTCGTGTTTTGTTGCTATTTTTTTATCGTTCTCCTTTTTTCCGCTATCCGTTTTCCCTTCAATGCGGCTTTTGGAGTGTGTTTTGTTTTCTTCTTCATACTCATGTTCATTTTTTAGATACTATATTCCCACCGTATCCACTTGTGCAATTGCAGCAATTTTCTCCTCTGTTCCCATTTGTTCCGTGAATTTTTTTTTTGTTTTTACCATCGCCGCTTGTTTTTGTTCCGTTGCAGTCAGCATTCCACGTGCACATAATGGTGCATTTGCTGCAACCCTTCACCGCATCGCCACTCTTCACCCTTTTCTTTCTACCACCTCATCGATTTTCCACCAATACCGGGCGAGACGGTTCATTCAATCGCACTGGCCCATTGCCAGGACAACAGCTGAGGCGCTTCCTCCATTGGGGTGGTGGAGGAGGTGGGTTTTTATTTGAAATTTATCAATAATGCAGCCATTGCAATTATGCCATTTGCCATTGCAAACAAAACGACTGCATTGGCGAATGGAAATGGGTAGGTAAAAAGGATATCATTCGCGGAACGTTGCTCCACATTTTTGTGTGTTTTTATTCGTCCTTCGTTTTGCGAATTCGTTCGATCTATGGATGTTTTCCACTTTTCCACTCGATTTTGGCTCCAGTTCTCTGCGCTGGCCTCATTCTATAGTTTGCTGTTCCGCAGCAGGTGGTAGACAAGCGTCGTTGGCAAGAATAGTGACAATCTCGCTCTGATGGCGACGATGATGATGAACCGATTGTCGAGATACTCTAACACATTAATCTGTCCCGGCAAATGGAGTGGATGGGAGCGGTAGGTTTCGCGTTCGTGTTGATTTAGCATCCCTTTCACTAATGGACAAACAACCGGACCACTCTTCCGTTCATGATCCCCGGCTTCCTGGTTCCTACTGGAAGATTATCCTTTTCCACACGTGAACTATTCCGCTGCAGCCCGAACCAGTCATTCGATTTTTCCTCCGTGGAAATGGAGTGTGATGGGATTACTTCAATCCATCGTGTTTTTGTTTTCCTCCCCATGTCACCCCTGAGCTCGAGTTGGAATTTTGTAACGCAATCCAGGCTTACCCTAGCTCGGTGGCGGAAAATTCGCAACACATACACACGCCACTTGGTCTGTGATGCGTAAATGTGGCATTTTGGTGTGGGTGGTGGGTGCTTCTTAGTTCACCCCTCCCAGCCTTTCTCTTTGTTTGTTTAGCGGAAACGGGACGCGAACCGGATGCGCTGGCAAACGGCGCATTAATAACTCATCGCACGCTAGTCGCTTTCCCGGCGGATGGACACACGGGAAAATTATAGGCCACGGGAAGGCATAAGCCCCCCGCCCCTCCCCATTGTGCAAGGACGTGTGATTGGTGGTTTACCAACCGAGCATGAACGCGCCCTCGATGTTGCCGACCTCTTTTTGACGGAACGACTCAACCCTTCACAGTCGAACACGGACAGGTTCATCACTCCGGTCGATGTGGGAAATGTGGTTCAATCGGGCCGGACTGACAGCAGCAATTTTGTATGTTATCCTATCCGTCTTCGCCTCGTCCTCGTATGACATTCCGCGACGTGATGGCAGAACCGAGCGCAAGGCTACGTGGCTCATAAAGAAATGAGCAGAAAATAAACGCAACAGTCAGCGAACGGGAAATGTGGAAAACCCCAGGGCTGTCCAGGCTTCGAGAGTTGTTTGTGAGTGAAGCGGGGATAACGCAAATAATAACACGAGCAAAAACGCTTGCACAAATTGACGTTCCATGGAAAATCGAACGGAGGGAGCCTTCTCTTCCTCGACCGCTATCATGGTGTTGGTATTTGGTTTAATTATAGCTAACAAATACGGGCCCTACCACTTTTTCCCTCCACGTGGCCTCCCATTCACATTGGCACCTGTCAGCAGTGGCCCGAAAGGATTTGGCATACGTTTTGAATCCGATCGATGGAAGGCGGAAACAAGATGGGAAAAGGAACCGACTCTGCAACCGGTTGGCAACGTTGCGTTTTGTTATCACAACGCGTCCCGAGTGTCCAATATTTTTCCAGGGCCCAAATCTCAGTGAAAAGCATCATTGAAACAACAATCGGAAACGGAGCCGATCGGCTTCGGCATCATAAACCATCGTTGGTGCTATCGATTTAAGCCTTTTACGTGTCGAAGCTGGGGAGATTTTTCTCCTTCATTGCTGCAAAAACGGTACAACAATTGGAGAATGTTTTTCTTTGACTATCGATGCCCAGTGTGGACTTATTCTAATGATTTATAAACTCATCGTTCCATTTTATTTTATTTCAAAGTAAGCACACCACATATTCTTTTTTCTTCTTTCTCAAACCAGACGACATCGAGTCTAGACTGGTGTTTCCCAGTTTTGATCTAAAAAATCAATATTATCTTTCAATTTTCTTATTTCAGACTTAACCATTCTAGTCTCAGGCGTTAGAATTAGTAGTTTTTTTTAGTAATCATTTTAAAATTCAACGTAGGCTAGAGCTCGTTGATCTTAAAATTCGCTAGATCTTAAAATTTTAGTAAAATTAAGGATTATATTTGGAGAACCAAACAACACACAAACATTCACACACATACACGGATTTGCTTCTCCGGCAACGAATAAAACTTTCTATATCGATTTGAATCGTCCTTGCTTGCCTAACCCTCAGGAAAAACTCACACTATCCCAACAGCAGGTATCTTTCCCCGTCGCTTATTTGACGTTTTAATTAATTGGAATAAATTAAACCAGGCTGCCAATAGGAAGATGCTGGCGAAACCGTTCAGCTTCCCGTCGGAGCGATGAATTAATCATGCATCGAAGTTCGGATTAAAGGGATAGTGCCCGCTAAGAGGACGTTCCCCTGTTTCAAGGATAATAATTTGAAACACGAAGACATCCATCTTCAGCCCTGGCTGACGGAGAAAGAAACGTACGTTTTCAATTCGTTTGAATCCGATCTGAAGAGACCGTGGGCGTAGCCGGGTTTGGTGGAAAGTTTTCTTTTAAAGTACCGCGTGGTTCTGGGAAAGATAGTGGCCTCCATGCTGTAGTAGAGATGATGGAGATGATGAGAAATTTGCATACCTATCGAGAGAGGGACGACCTTCTTCTTTAGCTTTGACTCCGGAACAGATTGTTGCAACCTTCGTAACGGGACGGAAGTTCACTCGGCTTCAAAGGAAAACTGACAACCAGTGGCGAAAACTCTCACAGAGGATCGAGGAACGATGCGAGGTGGTTGAGAGATTCGTTTTAATCTGAAAATCGGTAAAGATGCTCCAGCACAAAGGGTTTTTTTTTGCATTCCCGGACCTTTCATTCCAGCGATCCCGGGAAGGGGTGGGTAGTGAAAAAGGGGTTGGTCCCGAGGGAGCCAATTGTAAATGAGCGCAGTCAGCAGGATAAATGTTTTCCCGCACCAGAACCAACCAGTGCGGAGTGGGGCATCCGTGCATTGAATGGAAAATCCTCTCTTCCTTTTTTTCCGCTTCCCAAATCGACATCGTTTTTCCACCGACCACTGATCGATACTGTCGACGGAGACGGGGATGACGAAAAAAGGCGTAATTCCAAGGCGGAAGAACAAGTTCAACGTTGGCACTAGTCTCGCCATCCGTCGAAGTTTTTCCTTCTCACCCAAAGGGTCGATTCCGTGCACGAGGTTCAACGTCAGCGAAATATATGGATTTCAATTTAATTTCCTTGTTTTCACGGCGGCGGCAGCATTTTCCTTGGGACTGATTCCCTATTTTCCTCGTGAAGCAGCGGGTTTCCTTTTTTTTCATTAAATCGGTTTTCCCGACAGAAAGCATCGATTTTGGCAATGCAAATTTAACCCGTCATTTCACTCCTCGTTGGTTGTAGTCACAAAACATTCACGTTACCATTTTTGAATTTTCTTTTCCGATCCAGTTTTCCATTCCAGTTTGCATCGTTTTAACGAGCACGATAGCAATTTTGTTACGAGTGATAGTTAAACTTAGCACACCCCGTTCGAATGTAATTTCCACTCAAAGAATGTTAGGGAGAAAAGCAATAAAAAGAGAAAACACACACACACACACACATGCAACACACTGTTGCTTTCCTGGAAGCCGTCAGTGCGCGGAAAAGTTTGTCACTTTGCGCCCACCGATCGAACAAAGGTCCTTGACGATCGATGGAAAGCGTAGGGTGCTTTTCTTATCCCGACTGTTGATGGGAAGAGAAGGAAAAAAGTAACGCTTTTCAACTTGTGGATTTACGGAATGGGAGGTTATAAATTGCTCCATATGTTACCGACACGTTCCACCAGACCCCCCAAGTGCCGCTCGGGTTCCGCGACGCCCGGAGGAAATTAGGAAAAGGACCTCTTCACTATTTGAAGTCATTTATTCTCGCTAACATCCATCCTAACGCTCGCAGTGTTTCCTCGCATGTGGAAAACTCATACGCTGTCGCTAACCGTGGGCTGAGGAAATGCTTATTCGGGGTGTCCTTTCCCCGCGCCACCCACTTCAAACACCCCGGGTGAGCAACTTTCGGGTGAGGCACATTCTGGCGGTTGTTTGGTAAGTGTCTTCAACGTTGTTTCGCGACATCACAACGGGCAAAGCTTATTGCTTCGCCGTCCTGACGAGCGGGCCAGCATGTCCTTGTCCCAGCTTAAGCAAACAGGTATCCCTCGGGCTTCGGGCGGTTTTCCATAAGGCAACAGGGCGAGCAAGAAGAAAACGCCAAGAAAAACACGTCAAGCAGCCAGCTGTTGCCACGAAGAATTTTCCAACAACATTCTTCCGCGACACATACATGGCGGAAAACATACACAACACCAGGAACGAGGGGATGGAAGGAGGACGCGGAATCATACTGGCAACAATGGTGTCCCCGAGCAGCGACACCTGGCGTCTTCGGAAGATGTTCTGGTGGCAGGAGCTGCCAGAAGGCCACATTGCGATTCGTCGCGAAGACAACATTGCTTTCCTTGTATGTTCTTGTTGCATGTTTTGCGATCGTAACGCACAAATACTTACGAAAAAAAGTACACCCAAAACCACAAAGAACTTATTACGCCAAGGCTGCCACGGTTTCCATTAACCATCTGTGGTGAAATTTTCCTCGCCAAGAAGGAAAGCGGCAGGGTGGCAACGATGGAGGGGATGTGTAAAAATTTCAATTTTCAACAAGTTGCTTGCACACAAACGGATTCCTGCCCGAGTGAAGAGTTGGTGATGCAGGAAGCGATGGCAAAGGAACCAATAATAATGAAACTAGCAAACGTGCCACTGACAGCCGTTTTCCCATTTCCCTTCGGCACCCGGCTGAACCTTTCCCTGTTGGCCCCCAAAATGGACGATTTAGATTAAGGACGAGTTTGCAGAAACGTTTAGTGGAAATAAAGCCAACGAGCAACACTGTAGACACATGCTTGCTTTGTATCTTTGCGGGAAACCCGAGCAAGCGAGACAGCATGGGAAGTTTTGTTAAAAAGGAATATAAAAAGGACCAAGAGCGTGAGTCGGGAGAATATTCAAACGAGCAACCTGAGGAAGACCGGTCGCTTCTCTAGAACGGAACCGTACAATGTATGCTAGTTGTGTCCTTGTGGAAAATCGCTCGTGGAAAACCATCCAGCGGCTGCTTCTGCCGGGAGAATGTGAACGAATTCTTGTGCAAAATTCGGCACATTTGCCTTCCGCTTTCACCTCCACTTTCCACGTTCCTTGTCTACGGTCGGAATCCTTCGGAACTGCATCGTGCACCAGACACAATAGACGAACCCCGTGGATCGGGGAATGGGGAAGGTGGGAAAGGAAAACCTGTGGCATTTTGGGTACTGAAAATGGAAAACCCAATCACGACCAACAGGCGGCCACAGTAACATACACATACACTCTCACAGATCTGTGGAACATGCTATGGATACTCGAGTTTTCCGGTCGGAGGAAATGGAAGTAAAAATAGTTAGCATTTCTTTTGCCTTGAATACATTTTTTTTCTCTCCCAAAGCATTGCGTTATATATTCCGGTTCCATTTTCTGCGCGCCATTTTTCACGTGGTGTACCTGAAAATTCTCCAGTAACGAAGAAAATGCTTCAAACGGAGGAATGTAAACTACTAAACCTGCCTTCAATAAAATGCTGTAGGGAAATACAGAAAGAAGGACACACATTGGCGATCGTGGAGGGAATGCAATAGAAGGCATGACGAAAATATAACCTTTTCCCAACGATTCGGCGTGCAACAGGAGATTTGTTCCGAAATTCCACTTAGCCGCTTCAAGCCGGAAAGGAAATCTAAGAGGAAAATGGCCTCTTCTTCAGAGCATAAATGTGGCGTTCCTTTTCGGGAAAAGCTACCAGTGCAACATGCTGCCTTCATCGGGAATATTTTTCCCGGTGCGATGGCACCGCTTGTAGAAGTCAAGTGGTTACCGGAATTTTCCTTCAACTCGTACGGAAGGCAAGGCGTCGATGCGTTCTGGACGCCAGGAAAAACACCGTTGTGCAAATTTGCATGTGTTGTTTTGCCGTGTTTTTGTTAGCTTTTCGGTACAACCAGTATATTGTTTGAGCATGTGTGCTGATGATAAGATAAGTAAATGTTGCAAAATATAGACATGAACTGAATTATTATTCTCTAGCTTTCCTTACAATTATCGGATAAAGAATCACATTTTTAGTTTTAATAAAGAAAATAAAAAAAGCGAAAACGACGAAACAAAAGATGTAAATCAAGCACCGAAGTAGTGATAAAGAACCGTTTTACCCTCAATCTGTCTCCAGTTCCAATTATATCATTCCGTTTTTCCTTCCGCAGGAGACAACAGGTTTGTTATTTCAGTTCACATTCAGTGCACTGCATGAGAATGAACAGGTATGTGTGTCCCGGTTTTCCTTTATGCTCTGTGAGCTGTTGGTGCGAGCATTGCACCAAAGGATGTGCCTTCCCATTCCATTTAGAGATTCCCGGAGCGCCGTTCAACCGATTTGCATTCGACAGTAACCGTTTCCAGGTTTTTCCGGCCATCGTCTGCTGGTCCCGCGTTGCATTGCAAGCATCCTCGCCATTCTTCGCTAGCGAAGGATGAGATTTTCATTTTGCGACTCCTAGCAGAAGCGAAGGTGTAATATTTTACCATCGAGCATTCTCCCAGCGGAATCCGAACGCTTCGCAACGATCGCTTCGACTGTTTTCCGTGGCGCTGGGAAGGCACACAAAAAAAGCCACGAGATGAAATAAAACCGTCCGCAAAACAACGGGACAATTGTGGTTTACCCGCAAAGCTACGGTTTTCCGTGCGGTCGATTCGGTCGAAGCTTATCCTGGTGGGGTTTGGCCTGAGTAGAAAGCCTTTCCGCTGGAATGCCGATTAGAAAGTGTTTCGGACCATTCCGTTACTGTGCAGTCATTCTACTCGATTCGTATTCTAACAATGCGTCAGCCTTTAGTTCAGCTTATGTACGGAAAATGCTTGAGAAAAGTAATTGGGTTTTCGGTGGAAAGCGAGCCACTGCTTGATTCGGAAAAAAGTGTTCCATGGAAAGTTATTCATGTTTAATAATACCGGGAATAAATAAATCAATATTTTTAATTCGCGCACCAGTTTTAAATGAAAATAAGTCTGTTATATGTTGCCCAGTATGCCCACCAAGCCGAAAACAAAGTAGGACACTTTCCTTCACACACCAAGCCGACCACACTTATCAGCTTAACGACGAAACTCAACCTGTGACCGGCAATTTATCATCGTTCAGCTTGCAAAAATCCTACTTGGCCAATCCCAGCTCCCCCACTTTGTTCACCCACTTGGTAGGGAAAAACGAGCCACCATTTTCCCCAAACAAGCCCAACAACTTGTTGACTTTAAGGCGATTTGATTCGCTAACGCCAAACACATTCAACAGCCCGTCCATTACTTCGCCCGGGCAGGGGGCGAACTTTTTCCCGACCAAACCAACTGTGTCCCAAAATTTCTAACCAGCAATGCAAAAAAAGGTGGAAAATTATGTTGTGGATGGTAGGAAAAAGCCCCAAAAAAGCTTCCTTTTCGGTTCGGCTTGTTTTTTAACGTAAAACTTTGGAAACGAGGTTGTAGCGTACGTTAAAATACTACAGACCAGCGTTTCGTGTGTGTGTATGTGTTTGTGTTGTGAGTGGCAAGGATGGTGGGAAAATTATCGACACATGTTGGCAACATTTTCCCAGTATCCCGTGAAATCCGCCCCTCCCTCGTGTACCTGCGAACCCGGAAAATGTGGTGTGCAAATGGAAAAAGGTGTTAATGGCATTTGACTCGGCCCAAAACGGAACCGAACGCCCTCGCTCTCGGGGCTGGCCCGATGGAGGAGACGTCGGGCTTTTTGCTCCACTTCATTCAATGAATTCCACCACTGGAGCAACTTTCCCGAGCGCAGTTTGTTCACCCAACTAATGACATTAAGCGAAAAAGCAACATCTACCCCACGCTGCCGCCCCAGTTTCTCGCATTCCTTTTTGACTATCTCTGTTTCTATTCCCTCATTTACCTCACACACACACACACACGTTCACCGGAACGTTATCTGTTCCGTAACCTCGTTTCCTTTCGCAGTTCCCGCTGGTGGAAAGGGAAAAGTGATGAGCGCTTAGCATTACACTGACAGGACTCTGGCAGGACGTTCAAGCGGAACTTACTGGAGCAAAATAGCAAAAAAAGATCCATCACACACACACACACAACCATAGTGCAGGTGGCTCAGGAAAAGCGTTCACCACGAGCCAGGTGAAAACGAAACAGGAAAATCACTCGGAATTAAATTAAATATTTCCACGTCTGACATTGCAGTGGTCGTTTTTTCCACCAACCCTCTCTCGTTCGGCCGTACCGGAGAGATTTTCCCGCCATATCTGGCGAGTAGAATCGTACACTATCATCACGATGCTGCTCGCCAGGACGAAACGAAATGTGGTGATGTTTTTTTCTCTTTTTGTGCATCCCATTTCCAGTAGAACACGTTCCGAGAGGCAAAGTCGGCGGCTGCGAGGGAAAAGAAATCGACCTGTAGAACTTTTGCAGCGCTACAAAGCTACAAACAACCGGTATGCCGGTACGGGGGCGGGTAGCGTCGTTTCAACAGTTGGTTTTCCCCAACCCAGGCGAGGGCCAACCATTTCTTTGCCTTTTTTCCTTCTTCCTAGAAAGGTGGGGAAAAGGGGAGATGGTTGGCCAGGGTTTCGTTATTGGAATTATAATATTTCCACCTCGAGCGTCGGGCTAACCTTTCGGGAGCGGGAAAAACGTTCCGTCGAATGGAGACGCCTGGTCGCCCACGAACTGGTTGCGTCTTGGTCGGTTGTTTTCAACCTTTTTTCCGTTAGATGGCTTTCATTTTTCTTTAGTTCTTTCCCCTCCTCCTTTCTCACTTCCTCGTTTACGGCATAACGTTTCGCCAATCGTGCCGCCTCGGGAGGGATGTACTATTTTTTCCGCTCCGTTCGCTTCATGGCATCCTTTCACGGTTGGATGGACATCCTTGACGGGTGGAGCTGGGCGTCCCCCATGGAGGGTGAGGGGGAGGTTGGTAGCCACAGTAGAGTATGAATGGGCAAAATATTGCTTCCTTTTCTTTCTTCTGCTTCTTTGCCTTGCCAAGAAGCAAACCACAGCTGCGAGACGACAGTGCCGTGACATTTGTGCAATCTTGGCGCGGACTCCTATTTACTGGGATGGAAATAGGGGGCCAAATGGAGAAAAACTCTCCCAACACAGGGCGAAACGGAAGTCAAAGGACACTTGCGAGCAGCCTGAGAACGACTTCGTCCCGGCAAACACCCTCGCGGTCTATTTATGTCGACTTTGGTCGGGCGCGGAAAATGCGCGGGCGAGGTGTTGGAAAATGCCAACAGTCATATTTTTCTGCGCGCGTTCCTCGCCTTCCGACGACTTCTCCCATCGTGAATAACACACACACACACAAGTTGTAGGCCTCAAGGGCCGTTAAGTTCGCCGGCACAAGCAAGGCGCGTCCCGCTTTCGAGAGCGGAAAACCCCGTCGAGGACCTTTGAAACGTATATTTGCTTAACGGGCGCGTGATTCCAACAAGTCGCTGCCGCCGGTTGATTGTTCCTCCCAGCACGTCTCAAGAGGAAAGGGAACGACGAACGTGAACGCGAACGGGGAGATGCTTTAATTTTGGAAAGCCAGAAAATACAGCAGCCCGGAACAAACAGACCTACCTCGCGCACGCAGTTTTCCCGCACCAAAACTGAAGGCAAAGTGCGAAAGCACTCCCGCTTCGTTTATCATATCGTTTGTGCTCCTTGAGAGCATTCAATTTGCCATACTTTTCCGTAATGATTCTGCCTTTCATTACGGCAAAGGGAAAGCAAGAGCGTGGAACGCACAAACGCGGCGTGGAATGCGAGGAAAAGCGTTTTGTGAGCGTGAAAATGCGCACGGACTGAAAAGAAAAGGATCTTTTGATTTGTTGAGGTTTTTCTTCGTTTCAAAAATGCTGTTCAAATCTTGCAGTCCTACCGTGTGTGTTTATAATTCGGTAAAAAACATACCTTTTAACTCTTCTGCTTTGATATCATAATTTTATAAAGATAATTGAATGTCTAAGTCTTTTATAAATTACTTTAAGAACCAAAAAACTCATAGAGTTAATCACAAGTAAACTACGAAAGAAATCGCACACAGTGGTTAAAATGGGTGAATAAAACCGGAACCGCCTGAAGGCTCGGGAAAGGACTCGACGGGAACCCGATGGTGCTCGGGTGAGATTTCCCTTCAACGGGATTTCACCATTTCCTCGGGATCAACCGAACCTCATCCCGATTAGCATCGGAGGCATTGAAAAGCGAGCAACAGGATTCACGAACCATAGCCTCAGGAGGATTTTCCTTTTTCCTGTTTCGTTCGTGAAACGGAGCCTTCCATGAGCCAATAAATGAAGGTGTCACCGGTAGGCAGCCGTGGAAACTCCGGAAAAGCGGAGCGTAGGATGGAAAGCAAAATAAAATAGCGCGTACTGGTTCTCAGCACAAAAAAAGTTAACTAACGATTGGCGGAGTGGATTAGTGTCGATGTTTTCAGGTTTTTTTCTCGCCTTTCCTCCAGCGCCCTCCTTTTCTTTGCGTTTCACAAACCCTAGAGCGGTCGGCGGGTTCTGTGTCGGACGTCGACTGGTATTCTTTGGTGTGCAAATTACCATTCATTAGCAATCAAACGGAAGCAAAACCGCGGGGCGCTTTTTCGCGAACAACGCGGCACTGAGTGTTTCCTCTTTCCCACTCTCCAAGCTCCAGTTTATTTCGTTTTACCACCATCCCACGTTTTCCCTTTACTTTGTTTTTTTTGCCTCGTTGCTTTGTTTCATTACACTTCGTACTGGGGCAAAAAAATCATTGCTATTTTCCTACACCGGTAGGTCGTGCAATTTTTTGGCTGGCAGGCCTCTTTAATTTCGGCCGGGAGGGTTTCGTGGTTCTAACATTTAATGCGAGCTGCCAGCTCCCGCTGAGTTTTTCGCGGCTCGGGAAGCGTGGAATCACGCGCCAAATTCCGAGAAGGTATTGAAATCCGCCCGTTCGGCTGGGAAAAGGGGCGCAACGGAACCAGAAGGGGAACGGGCGCGTGTAGTTGATTGAAAATTAAACGCACTGCCGCGGCGGAACCGCAAACGGAGAAGAGGGTGGAAAAGACAAAGGCGACAACGAGTCAAAGATCAGACCGTGGCATTACGGAATAATTGGGAATTATTTGGGTGCAAATTGCTGACGGGAAATTATTTCCCTGTTTGTTTGCTTCTGATTATTCTCCGCATGTCGATAGAATTCTGAGTTCATTTTTTCACATCTGTGATTATTTTTTGCCTTGGAGAATAGGAGCAGTCCTTGGTGGAGCCTTTTGAAACATTGGAAAAATCAATGAATACATTATTGATTGAATTATATTTTGAGAAATGAATACACGGCATATTAAATATTGTTAACTCACGTTGAAAATTAGTAAGTGTTAAAGAAGTTGTTCTTGAAAGCTATCTAGAGGTACTCCATTGACATACCATGCCACCGTTTTAAGTACTAAAATATTCAGAACCTTCACCATTCTCCTCTATCTTGGCAGGATGTAGGTGGTCAAACACTGAACTTTAATCTATGTCAACACCAAACAAAACATACCAAAAATGAAAGGCTCAATTCGCTTAAAAACGAAAGCAAAAGTCCGAACTCAAACGGAAACAATACAACTGGATGTTTGTGTTAAGTTTTATTCAAACCATGAAAGCACAACAAAGCAGAACAAAATATTCCAAAGACAACCCTCAAGTCAAAGCAGTCCTTTAGTGGATACCAAATTTCAACACTTAATTTTTTCCTTCTTGTTTTTCTCGGCGTGGCTTACGTCGGCGCCTTCTTTCCCTTTGGTGTGAGGTAGAACTAAAAGTTTCTAAGTATATTTGTATTCATAAAACGATGATAGACGCGGCCAAACAGTTCCCGCAAGGAGGAAAAGTGGGTGGAATGTGGTGAAACAAAAGTCGTCCATTTCCCACTGTTTCAAATCCGTAATTTCCATTCTTCAGCCAAAGTAATAATTATTCATATCGCACCGCATGGAATGGGTAAGGTGAAGCTTCAACAGAAACCTTGGAGGCAAAAAAAACACCAGGAAAAGAACGAAAAAGAAAAAGTGTTGGTAAAACCTCTACCAAAGAGAAAGAAGAGTGCCAAGAACGGTAAGAAGGAAAAACAACATTTACCATTTGAATGCCTTCTTTGGCACCTTTTAGTGAACGCCAGCGCAGTCATCATCATCGTCATTTCCATCATGGGCCACTTAATCCGCGTTCCGTAAGGATGTTCGCCGGAAGTCAAACAAATTTCAACCCTCCCAACTCCGGCAGGATAGAAACCAGCCCACGGTGGACGGTGGTCGCGTGGGAATGTATTTTGACTAATTTGGGTCCCTTTCCTTTGCCATCGAAAACCGCACGGCCTGCAAGTGAAAGTAAAAGCTCGCCGCACGGACTAATCCTTCGGTAGGCTGGGGCGGGGAAGGAAGAAGAGATGAGGTTGTTTACAATAAAGAAGAGGTGAAAAAACAGAAGTTGCTCCATTCAATACTGGCCCCAAAGTGGCGCTTGTTGAAATTTTTGATTATCATCCCACCACACTGCCCCTTCGGAGGAACCAAAACAAAAATCGAGAAAAAAGTTTTACGGAGACATCGTGAAAAGTAAAAATGGAGCAATAGCTTAAGTCTAGCGCATGCATAAATTAATAATTCAGCAATCGTCCGACGAAGAATGAGTAGCGCTTAAAAAAATAAAACACCACTTGAAGTGGAAAGGAAAAACAAACTCCTCGAGGTGGATTTAGTGATTTGGTCTCTTTTCCTCCATTGATGGAGGAAAATCATCCTTGTCACAAACCGAGCTGCCGACTGTTTACACAAGAAGAAAATGCGAGAATAAACCTTAAATTCCCTTCTTTTACCACTTGTGGGGAAAAACTGCAGACAAACCCACACGAAATCCAAACCGAGAGGAGGAGGTGTTTGTGAAGTGAAGTTTTTGTCCGTACGGCTACGTATGCGGGATTATGAGACGAACGGTGGAAAACGGAAACACTCAGCGACCGCAGAGCGAAACCTAAATGAGAAAAATCAAATAAAGGAATGAATCGCGTGTAATGAATAGATTCTAATGATTGAGTTGATGGATGGAAGTCGCACGTCTTAGGGGGATTTCCACGGGTTTCCTCTTGTCACTTTCGTGCCGTCGCGAAAAAAAATATACCTCCGTCCTTTCACGGGGTATTGGACTGTGTGAGTTGTTGTTTTTTTTTTTTTGCTCTCCTTCTCTTCTTTTTGGTCCACATCATACACCATTTCCTGCGAGAAAATTCCCACTTGAGTCGCGGTTCCCTTTCCACCCGTTTGCGTGCGGAGTTTCCCCCTTGGTGCAGCAGCGAACCACCCCGGGAAGTTGGTGTTATTGAATTTGAGGTTCATAATGGCTTGTGCCGGCGCCGGAAAAGATCACTTCACCGGGGGTTCGGTTGCGTGATATTTGTGTGTTACAATTTTTTGCATCTTTTCCTCGGTAATTCCATTTGTCCCACTGTACCGCCATTATCTGCCGCGGGCTGTATAAAAGACGGAATCCATCTCGGTTGAAGTGTCAGGATTGTTTTTCCTTTTTATTCGCCCCTTTCCATTCACCGCGTGCAGGAACATGCTGACATTTACCCTCCCAAGAGCGCCCCGTGGGTCCCGCAGGGCATCGAAAGCCAAGCACCATAAGCGGCAAATTAGTGATTATCCCACGAGCCGAAAGTCAGTGGCACCAGCGGTTTCGGGCAAGGATATTTCCGCTCCGTCACTGGATAGCGTGGAAGAAAGATCCGTTGGAGAAAAGTTGAACTTAAAGTAGACAAAAAATATGCAACACCAACACTTTAAGCCAGTATTAATTTACAATCATAACAATGCAATGAAAAAGGAAGAGAGTCTGTGGAAAGGGAGAGATATGGAAGGGACGAGCATCTGCCATAAGATCCTTTGTTTTCTTTTTTGGTTTCCGAGAATGGTAATTAAAGTGCAGTCAAATGATGGATGATTCGTTACATCAGCCCGTGCTGTCTTGTCGTCTGTCTAATCGTTATGACTTTTCACTAGGGCAGCAATATTTTTTATTCGCGAAAGTATGAAATTTGTTTAATTTTCCCGGCTCAATGAAAATTCTTTCCTATTTATCCATCCACTGGACTTTTGATTGTTGTTTTGAGATTATAATTTCATTTCGAAGACATAAGAAGACCATAGTCAATCATTTTTCAAAGTCATCACCATTTGTCCTTTTTTTTTGAATACACATAAAATATTAATCATACTCACAACCATTACGAAGCACCTTCTCATAACAAAACAATGATGTGAAACCCGTAACGTTTCCATTCAAAGTTTAAAAACTTCCCCAGTCTGCATTCCTAATGAAGCGAGATGCAAAATTCATATTTGAAGCCACAAAAATTTCAACGAAGCCTCATAAACATTGCATTTTACGCACTTCGCACATTCGCACATCGTTGCGCATTAAAAGTATTTTATGTAACCTCATTATGCGTGAGCAAGCTCATAGGAAAATACCTTTCAATTTAAAATCGCCAAACCACCATCTCAAACCGCCACAACCCAAAACAAAACAATACCACACATTCGCACCGAACGACGAATAAATCGTTTCACGCTCCATAAAAAAAGGGACCGTCGGCGTGAAAGGCGGAATCCGGGCCGGAAGATGTTTGTGCAAATAAATTCATCACCTATCGTTACGATTTGTATCTTCGTTGCGCCATCTCGAGCCAGAAGCACCCCCATTGCGTCATTAGGATCATAATCTCAAGAATCCTTTTGCGCGGTTTCCTTGGGATTCGCAACAAGCATTCAACACTTCCGGCACCGGTTCCGGGTCTTTCTTTTACGATCCATCGCCATCTTCCCATTCGCCGCCACGCCGTCAGTTCTTTCGTCTCATTTAACACTTGCACTCTTTTACGACGCCTAACGCGAGAAGGTGTTTTTATTCGCGTACAGCCGTATAAAAAATATAGGATTAAAGATAACATCACTTCGAGGAGGGCCGAGGGGACGGGAGACTTTGGACGACGCGTCCAACTGCTCTCTCCAAATTCAAAAGCAGGAAATTCACTTCAGTAGCAGTCAAAACAAATCCACATTGTTGCCCTATGCTTCTTGCTTGTTTAATGCCTTCCCACCTTCTTTTTTCTCACCTATTCCCGAAACGACCAACTGGAATTGTGATGATTACTGCATAAGGAAAGCTGCTTCTTTCACTCCCCCCGGGGGGATGTTTTACGACATCATATAAATCCTTTATTTTAACACATTCTCGCACCCATTCTCGACGCCCACATGCGAGATTTGACGGCACTCTCCTTCACCACAAACGGGGTTGCTTTCCCGAGTGGATCCAAATTACGAGCACCGATCGTCACATCCGACCTTCTTCCTTCCGGGATGCGCCTTTGTTAGCCCTCGCATACCCCGAGTCGTGTTGATTATAATGGTGTTCATCATGTGCGAAGATTTTCCAGCAACCCGAACGGTAACGTTCCTCCCCTGGTTCCAAACTGGACACTCGACATAATGGTTCAATCGGGTTTCTGAGGCAGTGAAGGAGTCGCGAGGGGTGACGGCTGATGGAAAACAGAGAAACATCATTAAATGTGTCACAAACGGAACCAGCTCCCTTCGATCGTCCAACTCCCGATGGGTGGGGAATGTCCCGAAGAATCGGGCACGCAACAAGCTGCTTAAGTTTGCTGATGCGAAATGGAACAAATCCTCGACGATGTCCTTTTGCTTACGGGACAGGGATTTTAAAACCGGAGAGCGACCCAACCGACCGCCCGCATTTTCCGCCAAAAAAGGAGCAAAACTGGGAGGGAGTTCTTTGAAGCTTCCTTAAGGTGGCGCCCACCCTCCAAACGCTTCCAACCTGCCGTCCTTCTTTCCCCGTTGGAGGTTTTGTTGTTGAACCTGTCTCAGAACCCAAAGATGCCGAGCTGGTGAATATACAAGAGGGTTACAACACACTCATAAACTGTCATAGTCAACAAGCACTTAATAAGGAATCATTTTGTTTCACCTTTCTTCCCATTCACCTCTCACCCTCTCTTCCTCAGCACACCTGGCCGCCACCGAGATTCTCAAAGAAAAGGTTCTCGTGGGAAACGAAAAAGGATGCGACAGGAAGTACCCCAAGTCCCCCACCTCCCATCCTTCCCAAGACAGGCTGATGTAGAATGAAAAATGGGTTTTCTACGTTTTGCGATACACGAAAACTCCCCCGCCGTCCGGCTTCCACCCCCCTACAGGACGACGTCACCCACGCTTGGGGTAAATTGGAAAACCGAATGAATCGAGCAAAGGGATGTGTTTCGTCGTTCGGTTCGTTTGTTGCTGCCGTCGTCTTCGGCGTCGGTATTATACTTTCAAATTTATTCTTCCCTTTCCTGGCGCGCAGAAGTGGAGTCCCATTTTCCCAATACATCACTCACGGTTGAAGGAAACGGGTGGAACACAGCGTGTGTGTGTGTGTGTGTCTAGAAGAATTCGTCGTACCTCCACCGAACACCAAAGAACGGTTGTCGATGTTACACCACGCTTGGCACCATTATCTCGTTCACATTGGAAAAATCTTCTCGCACTCACCTGAAACGACAAAACGGGAGAAAGAAAAAAGGGAAAACAGTTAGAGAAATGTTCAGTGATCATCTTTGACGGCGCGCCACCAGTACGCCTTAATCTAGTTCGCTTGATCTTACTTTGCTACTTTCAAACACGTTAAAGAGTTCTTTACTAGACTAGTAAGTCCCTGTGCTTTAAGTTCTCCTGATTCCTATGAAGGTTTCTTAATGTTTTCTTCAAGTATGCATCCTTGCTGCGATGTACGACAGGTAACTGATGTTGGGTACGAATTCTTACAAACAAGCTCCAGCCGGTGCCGGTGGTCCAAGACATCGTAAATAAGAATATTAAAGCACAAACGTGCACATTTTTATCGCGGGACATATTTTGCTTCCAACGGCACCTAACGCTACCAGGTATCCTTGGCATGTTGCAGGAACCATACCAACCAACCAACCAACCAACCAGGTGGCTGTTTGGAGTAAGTGGAATAACACCGGAATCCATAAGGGTGGAATGGGTGGGTGTGTGTGTGTCTATTTTTCCTATAGCTTTCTCCTCCTTGCAGCACAGCGGGACGAGGTGCGCATCCTTCACTCGACGTGTCCCACATTAGAATAAAATATGATCGTGCATGCGCTCGCACGGCTTTACGGCCCGATACCGAAGCCCCGGGAAACGCGAGGGGGAAATGGAATTGGCGAAACCAGAACCGGTTCACCCGCGCGATGCCGTCGTTCTTATTTGTTTCCG
>KE525352.1:2532629-2548277 GCA_000441895.2 Anopheles sinensis | reverse complement strand
ACCAAAAAGCGACCCCACCGGGACCGTCCCCCAGGGTCTTCTTGTGTTTTGGGCCAACTTCCTTCCTGTGCGAGTTTCTGCTGCTTCCGGTCCGAGACTTTGGAGCGGACGAAGGCGTTGGTTGCGCTCTTCCGGGGAGCGGTTGCCTTCTTTCACTTTTTTCCGATGCGTTGTTTCTTTTACCTCCCAAGCGCACGAAGGAGGAGAACAGGAAGCAACCGAAAAAAAAGCTTTCCGTCCAAAATCTGCCCTTCAACGGCTGGTTGGACATTTTTTAACGCTCGAGCTACTCCAAATATCCCTTTGTGCCGAAACTATTGACTGAAACGGGTTGACATTTCCGGCGTTCGAACGGGGTGGGTTTTCTCGTCAGTTTTCCCTGTTTTACGAAGAACTGGGATGAATGCGCACCGGGGTTGGAGAGGACGTGAGTGAAATAGATGATGGGCTTGATTGTTTTGCCTTATCCAAGGTCCTTTTAAATTTATCATTCCGGCTCTCAATCTTGCTCTTCAACGGGAGGGCCACGGAATGTCCGGTTAATGCAAAGCAAACGTAGCACCCTGGAATGCTTCATTAAATTACCTCCTTTATAAAACTGCCAAGCGATGCAACATTTTATTTGGAGGACGATCATCGATAAAAGCAATTGAATAAAAGTATCACAAGAGGTGTTTAAGTGAATTTTATCAGTATGAAGAAAATTTGTTTGTTACTTTACTCAACACTTCAACGATGCTCGGTTTGATTTTATCAATAATTGGCTGTTTTTACTATATAATATCTAAAAATGAGAAAAGCCAAAAATTGCGAACCGAATCCACCAGCTTCATCCCACCAGATCGTCCGATTATTCTGGAACGCCGCCGCCAGGACACGACACGCAAGGAGATTTACCGATTGTGGAATTATTTATAGCATAAATTATCTTGTCCGAGCGTTGTTTCGGTGGCCGTGACCGACCCACACCCGGATCCGGAACTGATTTTGCTAACGATGCTACTCGGGCGGGCTTCCCGCTCCTTTCCGGCGGGATCCCGAACGCTGCCGGATCGGATTCTTTTCAATATCGGAAGCATCGACGATAAAGAACACCATGGCCGCCACGGGGATTTGTTTCGGTGGAATAAATGAAAAAAAACGAAACCTCATCGTAAAAAACAACAACACAACCACCGGAGAGAGGAAAAATAAATCATGAAGTCAAACGCGAAAAACGATCGAGGGAGCGAAACTGCAGAAAAAGGAGCAAAAAAGAACACATCGGAAACCATCGTCCGGCCCTTGAAACTCCAAATCCCCCAAAACTCCGGAACGCCGGGCCGGACGACAACAATAATCATCGTAATAATGCATGAACCGAACAACCACCCTCCCCTCCCACGGAAGCCTTTTTACGGGAAACGTGAGCTAACGATTTTGCTCCCGAACAAACAGGTCCTCCCGGGCAGGTCCTGCATCGGGATCAGGGACCTTTTTTGCGCTCGATTTTTCATCCTAGACTTCCTTTTTCACTCTTGTTCTGCTTCGCGCATGAAGGATTGCTTTATTGGTCCGGCAAACAGTGGGCAGGTTGCTGGACGTTGGAGAATTAAAGGGGGAGCTTGGGGATTGGGACGGAATACGATGTACGTGAAAATTAAATTAAAATTAACTAAAGCAGACAAATTTCGCATCGGCCACCCCTTTCGAACCTTCCTCTCTCTCACACACACCCAAACACATATCCGTTAGCACCACGACAGGTTGACAGGATACCCGGTTGGCAAACACATTCCGGCCCCTCGGGCGCCATTGCTCCCGCCTCGGAGTTCGATCGAGTGCGTTGGTCCGCTGCGTTTACCGTCCAGGGGATGCAAATTCCAGCCCGAAACCCGCCCGGTAACCTTTTCCATTTCGACGGTTGGATGGCAATAAAAAATGCAAAATCCACCACAAGCGTTTGCAGCACCGGTGTTATTCATTCCCGGACAGCGTTTGCAACGGTTCGTTGTTTTACTTTCACCTTCACGTGACGAGAATGTTTGCACCTCGTTCCAGAAACGGCGGGAGGAAGCAAGGGTGTTGCAGGATCGCTTTTTGTCGAACAGCATCGTGTCCTTTGACGGTCAGCGAATGCGAACTCAACGAGCGTAAATCGATTTAATAACGAGCCAAGAATGAATTCTGCATCGTGCGTCCGGTCGTCCGGTTCTCCCCCCGAGGAAGATATCGTAAATAATCAAACGTCGGGCCATGGAGGCACATTTTCCAACTCCCTCCCGTGTTGCATTTTTCTTCTTCATTTGACATTCCATTGTGGCGACAACGGAAGCATAACACTCTCGATCAACGAACAACGCTTCAATTTGTTGCGTCAAACACTGTCCACGCATTCTCAGCTTCGCCGTGAAACCCTGGACAGGTGCCTTCAAACACTAATCGTAATTATAAACATTCTACAGGCGCCCCAACCCACGATCCCCATTTGACAAACTGCATCTCCTCGCATGAGGCTTTTCCACCCGCACGCTCACCCACAATCGGTCGGTGAAATTTTCTATTAATATTTTATTGCCAATTGGATGGCAATAATTAGCGGCCCGGTTCCGATTGCAGCTCGAGCAAATTTGCATTCGAACGTCATTTTCCTCGGGGAGGTTTGATTGCCACGCGTGGAGGAAAAAGGCATCGTTAATGGAAAATCAAGGGTTGCACAACGGAACCGATGTCGGAATCGGAAGGCCTAAAAGATGTTCGAAAAGCTCATAATAATTAAATTTGTTGAAGAAAATTGTTACTTGATCCATTTTTTCTACTATTTTGGTCTAAATTTAGCAACAAACTGTTTTAGAGTCCTTATATTTTTTAATCAACTTGATATGCTTTTTAAATGATCGATAAATATCTTTAAATGACGAAATTCACCGAACTATAATAAAAACGATAATTGGTCCTATTCCATTTCATAATCCGTATCCACTGTTGCGCCCTGCTGAGTCCCTCGTGGGGGCTCGGAAAATAGACCCACCCTCGTGTCAAACGGCCACAATTGCTGGCCTCGATAGTGAGTGTATTTTTAACCCCCATGCGACCCGCTCGATACCGAATCGATTATGCAACGAGGGAAACAATCAACCTGCGACGCATGCACCGTCATCCACTTACGTACGGGTGACGGGGAGGGCGGTGCGAGTGGGGATGTATCATGCAACAATCGGCCATAATTCTTGTGTTATTCTGCGTGTTCGTGGATGGCGGACGGATGCGGAACATTTAAATCGATGCATTCTTTCCCAGATCGATTGGAGACGGCATGGGAAAAGCTTGGAAAAACGAGGACACTTCGCTGGACGGCAGACAACCAACCGTCGAATGATTACCATGTCTTGCAGAAGAGACGATTATCATTACCCAGACGCATATTAAAGTCGTTAAATTAGTCAACCAGCTAGCGGAAGCCTTCGAGTCCCCTTTTTTCTGGGAAAAACTTCCTGGCAACGAAGAAAGGCGCGCTCTCCCGTCGGGAAATCGATAGACGGTAAAAACGTGGTGCAAACGAAGCGATGGAAAACAACAGAACCAGAGACTATAAATTCATCCGCGTCCGTTAATCCGTCATCTTTGCCGACACTTTACACATACCTTGGCTTCATGGAAAATGGGACAGAAACCAGACTGAGCTCCATTGTTGCCCAGGGCCAGCGGGAGGGTGGGTGAGCCATAGGATAAGAATGCAGATTTTCTGACTTTCCCCCTGGCGCGATTTTCCGAGCACAAACACCCACCACTCCTCCAACAATGGAACGACACCGGGAATGCAAAAGCTGCATAATGGCCAACCGATCCGATGCAGTGCAGTGGCCGCGCGTCGGGAAAAACGAGAGAAAATGAATGGAAGAAAAATAAAATCACACCCCCCAGCAGCTCACCCAAATGACTCCCAGCCTCCCGAGGAACGTCAATCGGTGGAAAATCATTGGAAAATAGCGGTGGAAAATAGCACACCAAGCGCAGCGCAGCGATAAATCGCATCAGCGGAAGAATGAAAAACCGAACGCAGTCGGACGCGCTCGGCGGCGTCGAGGGACGTCAAGGGGCGTAAATTTATTTGGATTTTGGTTCGATTTGCATATTTTATGCATTTGATAAGTGGAACAAGCATCGGATGCGAATATGAAATTGATTTTTGCCCGCTGTGCGAATGATTGCGCCAGCCCGAAACGGATCGTTGAGATCGCACTCGGGGCGAAGGGATTTTCTTTTTTATCGACATTTTTAATTTATCCTTTCCACCGACATGGTTGAATGGCAGTAATCGATCGATTGGGAGAAATGTCTCCGTTTTCACGTGATTTCGATTTCCCACTCGAATAACTTTCACTACTATCGATCTCATTTATCACGCGTTCGGAACGATTGTTTTGCACGTCAATTGTTGCATGTGTGTGGAGTTTTTCCTTTTGAAAGACCCAAACAACAAACGAATATCACTACGACTTCGTCAGTAGAAGGCCAAACATCAATACGTCCCATCGATCTGCCCGTTTTGTGGCAATTTTTATCCATTAGCGAATGGACTGCTGATTATGAGAGCACATTGGAAGGAAAAGTTATTTTCTCGTCCCACTTTTCCCCTTCTTTTTTCACGCAAGCACGCGTGCACTGTCGTGTCACGTAGGACTGCGGATGCACGTCGCACCGTAATTTGCTGCCAATGGCGTTCCATCTAAGCCCCAGAAAAAAAGAAGTCTCAAACTGTAGGGACACCCAAGTGAAAAACCCTACGCCCAGTGATGTCCATCCATTGCAAGATGTGTATTTTCCATTCACAAACCGACCAATGTGGCTCGTAATGTCGAAAACCTGCCTTTTCATTCTGAAAAACTAAAGGAAAGGGAATTGGGAGCGAAACAGAGGCATAGTTCTAGATGGGCTTTTCACTGGAAATCAAAACCAACGTGCCACAGTAGGGCAACCGTTCGCACCATTCAAATCGGAAAAGCTAATGCGATCGTAGTTTGAGTGGTTTCAACAACCTTTATCAACGACGCCGGTAGTCGAAAACCCCAAAGAAAGTATCGTACACTATCCCCATTTTCGCTTCCAATCCTGCCCAAGTTTTTTCTCCAATTCGACAGTCCGGGCGGGGTGGAAAAACTCGGCCGCCGAATCGCCCAAACCATTTGGGAGACCTGTTATATGGGTCCCTTAATAGACATAAAGTCGCCGGAATGTATAACAAGATGACGCAAACATAATTGGATATTTGATACCGTTTCGCTCGTTCTTTTCGCTTCCATCGGACCGGACTTCATCCTCGACCACGGAAAAGGTCTCGGTCAGCACCGGGATGACCCCGAACGAGACCGGTGTGTGTGGGAGATGGCGAGCCGGACAGTCGGGGCGGGAATAAGCAGAGGTCGCTCGAGCTCGGAGTAGCATGCGGCATCACATTCAATTCGCATTCTCCTGGAGCTGGGACCGGGGCCGGACCGACTTTCATCCCTACTTAATACTATTCTCGGTGGCCATTAGCAGCAACGGCTGGAATAACAATAAAAGTAGTCAAGGTTTTCCTCGCCGGGAGAGGGTGAGATTCTTCGTGCTGCGTGAAAAGCATCACGTCGGAATGGTTCACGTCCGGTAAATTTCCTTCTGTATTTCTTGCTGCTTCTCTCGATGGCACCCAAAATGAACTGAACCTTTCACTTCATTTGACTTGCGCTCCTTCCATCGGAGTGGCCCTTTCCGAGTTTGCGAATTTCCAATTTTCAGCCAAAGCAAACTGCCCGTCACTGATTTTCCCTTTCATCCCCCCAACGTTGCTAGCGATTCTTGGCGCAGTTTGTTTTGGGAATTCCATTCTTTCGCTACTCCCGCGTCATCAGCAGCTCGGTGTCCAATTGGGAAATGGTGTGAAACGACCGATTCCTCCGAAGGAGAAAGCATTTCCCGGCGGATCGAAACGGGCAGTGGCGGGAGACAGAACTGAAAAGAAAACACAGCAACGCACCAGCAGAAGCGATGCTTTTAAATTCGGCTGCTTTATTTTCGTTTTATTGCCAAACGATCCCGAGCCTCCATTTTCTCGTGCGTTCTCGAACCCCAACCCGGATAGCGTTTTGCTCCCCCGGGATAAGCCAAGGGGCCACGTCGTTCCATTTTCCTTCTTCCGGTCAGTACAAATGTTTGGCTAGCCGTTGCCGCGGCGGGCCATTTTTATTTTTCACCGCCTCAACCAGCAGCAAGCATCCCGTCGCCCCAAGTGCGTGTTAATGAAAATGAGCTCCGTGGACTGTTGGGGGTTTTCCACTCGCAAGGAACCGGTCCGAGTGGTCAGCTCAACCGGAAAAAAGAATCAAAACTCCATTCCGTGATCCAAACATTTTTCCTTTTCCCTTCCCTCTAACGTGTTTACCAACCTCCCGAGGGACGGTGGACGGCCAAATAGCATTCGGGAATCGAGTTGGTCCGATGGAGTCTCGTTTTTGTTGCTTCGGATTTTTTTATGATCATTCGGAAAATGGGGCAAACGTGACATGGCTTTGATTTTGATTATGTGTACGATGGAAAATGGCACTCGAACCGTTGGTGAGGGGGAGCGGAGGTCAGCGGGTTGGCATTGGATGGGTTTTTATGTGTTTTTATGTTTCTTTTGATGCAAAATGAAAGGCGAATGTTAACAAAACACACAAAAAAATCAAATAGAGAAAGTGATCCTTGTCTACCAGTTGATGGATGACCCGGACTAAAATGTTACAAGAACTAAAATGTTTCAAACGTTGCGATTCTGAATAACGTTTTAATAAAACGGAAGGAATTGGAAATATCGTCATTTTCCTGAAATCATCCTGTAATGCTTGCTAAACACTACTTACATCGTTCACATCGTTCTCTCCCAACTCTAATCAAAACCCCTGGGAAGTGGACAGGCCAACGGGGATAAAAAAAAGAAAGCTTTTCTCCACCAAACAAAACCGTCGACGCATTAGCATTGTAATGCGTATCACTTTAACCATCAACAGGAGATTACATAAAGTTATTATAGAACCGCGTGCACCGTCGCCATCATGGGACGTACGGTGAGGCTAATAGGACGCCAAATCCCATTGGCCGTCCACAACTACTTTCGTCCGCTCCAGAAGGCCGAGGCCAGTTTGTGGCAGACCGGTGTTAGAATTCGTGGCACGTGCTCCTGGACCGTAGTCGGGTGGAGTTTCTTTTCCACGTAACCAGCGCCGCACGCCAGCGGAGAGGTCACACACAAACGCTCGGCACATTACCTAATCCCAATTAAATGGAACAACCGGGACGACATAAGATACATGCACGATTGCACGCACGCACCCGGGGAACGAGCCGTACTTTTAGAAGGCAAAAACGAAACCTACCGTTGTACAGGATGGTTGACTCGCGCGTCGCCGCTTCCGGTGAATGCGGCGGTGGACTGGGAGCGGTGGCACCGGCCGTCGGTGACGATGGGCCCCAACAGGTGGCCACGGTGCCGGTGGACTTGCTGCTGGCGGCCGTTGCCGTCGCCGCCGCCGGAGAATCGCCAACGACGTCGATTTCTTCGTCCTCTTCCACGAGCTCGGCGGAACCGTTCGCCTGCGGTGCCTGCGGTTGACTACATTCAGGCGCAACCGGTTGAGGTGAACTGCTACTACTGCTACTACTGCTACTGCTACTACCGTTGCTGTTACTGTTCCCACTACTGCTCGCGGGCGATGTGGATAGGTTTGTGGAGCTGCTGGGTGAAACGGTCGAGGACGCCGTGTCCACGTCTTGCACCGAAGGCGCACTCGTTTCACCGCCTGTTGGTTGTTCCTCTGCGCGATCCGGCCACGGATAGGCTTTCCACTTTTTTGCCATCAAACATCGAGGCATTTTGGGAGGATGTCGGCTTTCTTTGCGTTCGCAGCGTGAAATTAATGGGATTCCTGGTCACCTCCGATGTGTGTTGGGACCGTATGAACAGGGAAGATGCTTAATGCACTCGAAGAAGGGGTAGAGATTGTGTTCAGGTACTTCTAAATACTGCTTAAAGCGCACAACTGCATCGTCGATTGCGGATCAGTCGCAATTCCTTTTGCTCAGTAGTGGAGGTTCATGGCACTATACCGGAAGGATGCTCTACGATTCGTTCTTTCGGACGACGGGCTGTACATCAACACTACCGGTTGCATCCGCAGGGACACGGCACGCTGGAGCTGTCGTATGTGTGTGCTTGATTCGAACACAATTCGTCTCCCGGCGCAACAGAACGTCTTTTGCAATTTGCTGGTCTCTGTTTACTTTTCCACTTCCGTCTTCGTTAAGCGGGCCAGCCCTCGCATCGGAAGGATGCCTTCCCTTTTCGGGCGCCACAAAACGTGCCAAAGGCGCAACCGATTCCTCAGGAGGATAAAGAACCCGGAGTCCTCTTTTCCGAGCACCGTGGAGGGAGATGGAATAAATTTTACTCCCGGACGTGACACAGATACTAAAGAACTTTCGACCGACGGCAGAATCGGAGTGGCTGCCGGGGCCAACCGGGGAACCGGCGGAAGGAGGAGGTGCGCACAGAGATCAAGCACGTACACTGCGGATGAACGTAAGAAGAATTGCAGTCCTTTCGGTGTTGCGTTCCTTTTTCCGTATTTTCCCGGTGAAAGATGGCGAAAGTTCCCGCGGCCAACCGGTTTGCAGTATTCCGGTGGGAAGACGAAAATTTCCAGAAAGTCCCCAACGTGCCGCAGAAAACTCACCGGCTCACAAATACGCACACGAAACTTCCGAACACGTTTTCATTCAAAATTGCACACCAATTGTTGTGCTACTTCCGGTATTTTCCACGCGACACACAACGGACAAATGCTGCAGGGTGCACTGGCAACAGTATTAGTAGCAGTTGTTTAGTCCATCAAACAAGGGTTGGCTTAACTGTCGTTACTTAATTCACACACAATCCAAACCGATCGAATCTCCCGCGGGAGGGTCCGGAAACGGAACAATACTTGGCGAACTGAAAACAGTTACGGCACAACCGAACCAGGAGGTTTTTCACTAACACAAAACAGAGCTGGTATCCATCATCCGCAGGGAGACTGTCCGTTTTCCGACCGGCTCATGTTCTCAGCTGAGACGACGGAGAGTACTTTGCTTGCATCGAGGTAGGCTGAAATCGATGGATCGATTGCATCGCCCAGCAATGAATTGCCTACCAAGAGTTGCTGCGTTGGCAACCAGGTTTGCGGTTGCTATTGCTTTTCCGTATTGCTTTTGGGTTTCGTTTCCTTCGACCACTGCGACGTTGTTCTCTCGCTTCTATGATGTATTGCTTAAGGGTTTCTTACATTTATACTTTCCTACTCTATTAATCCGATAGATACGAAGTTGTAGTATAGTTCCAGACTTGCAGCGCAGAGTTTTCGATACACTTGGGCGTTTCAGTTTGAAGACGACAGAACAGAGACAGCTTTAGAGAGTTCGTCAAATCGGTCGCCTTAGTAGAAACGAGTGACAGGTCGGGAGGTAAGTAAAGTTCGTTTGAGGTCACCGTTGGCCATAGCCATGCACTTCTGAGGGTAGAAGCTGACCGGTGAGCGTTTACAGACAGTGTACAGAGTCAGACGACCGAAAGAGGCGACGAAGAGTTATCCAGGCGGGCCTGGGGCGGCCTCGGAATTCATCCGCTGCTCCGGGGTGTCGTACCTTAGGGGCAGACGATGGCACCGGTCGGCACCGAGCATGGACCAACCCCGTTGCCGTTGGTCTGCATTACCAGCTGAGCTTCGGCATGCCGGTGCCGCAATCCTGACACCCTGGAGCTGCTGGCCGGAGTATGACGGTCGGTTTTGTAACACACCATCGAACCGTTTGACCGAACAGCACGTGATTTCGCCAGCAATGTACAGGCAGAGGCTCGAAGCGATGATAGTAAGCAGCACATTCAAATTTTCACTCAAAAACAAACACTCGAGACACGCGCGTGGGTAAACGATTGGACTAAACTGAACGGACACCAAACACGCGATAGCGTTTTTCACAGTTTTCTTTACAATTTCATTTCCACCGACACTGACGGGGCGGGCGCCTGCTGTGATTGGAATCTCACGGCTCAACCGACTTTCTTTCAATAACCAATAGACGAGTCACGCAAGCACAAATGCCACAAATCTTCCTTCCGGTTTGTTGTTTTCAAAGATGACAGCGAAAGATGAAGACGAGAATAGAGCAGAGCACGAATTAACAAAAACTCCCCAACACGGCACACGCGACAGCTGACGAGACGGAAAATGTGGATGCCGCGATGTTCGGTGGTGCTTCACGTGGGGATGGCGATGTTTGATGGTGACGAGCTCTCAGCCTCCGCCAGCAGTAGCCGTAGTTTAGTCCATAGGAGATGGCAGAATGTGTACACAAACAGAAAAGTTGATACAAGAGTGATACGAGAGAGAAAAAAGTATCGGCACGACACGACCGCACTGTACGAACCGTCGAAGGCGTTTGAATCCTGGCCGGCGCCGCACGGTTGTCTTTAATATCAAACCGACCAGCCAGCGTTTTCCATCCGGTGCCGAACGTGGTGAAGGATCGTCCGGGCGAACTTCGGGCCCCGGCTCGTGTACTGCACGCTCGGCGCACGTTCGGGCGCCCGTATTTCCGTCCTTCCGGCAGCCGAGTGAGCGAGTGTTGGTGCGGGGTCCTTTCGCTCCGGCAGGTTCGTGCTCGCAAACAAGTTGCAGTCACCGTATCCTGCCGGAGGCCGTCCGATTGCATGCAAGTTTCAGAACGAACGAATACCCGCTCCGTACATCCAGGCTACCTGTGGAGGAAGTTAGAACAGGATTCTTCGACACCGTTCTCCCTCTCTCTCACCGTCTGTTTTGAACAGCAACATGTTGATTACCAACACACATACACGTCCGCGGGCGAAGGACTCAATACAACGCAACAATTGACAGCAACAGTACGCGACGGGATTGTGTTTCAGTGAAGCCAACAAACGTTTTCTGTCAGTGTGTTGAGCTCGGCTGTTCCAGGATGCTTGCGTTCGGCTAGAACTTCCCCTCCGTTGCGCAACGGACACATTCGAATGTTTGGTATGTGTAGTACGTGTCCTCGGGGACACAAAAGTTCTGATCTGGCCACCCTATCATGCTGCTGCGTGTGGTTTATGCTTTATGCTCTGGTGATTTCTTCCTTTCCCTCGCAGGCATAGGGTAACGTCTCTCTTTCTCTCTCCATCTTTCTGACTCTCTCTTTTCTTTTCGTTCTTACTGACTGTTCCATTCTATCAGCCTCGTTACACATGCCTGTTGTATCTCGTTCAATCTCGTTTATTTTGGAACACTTCTTCCGGCTGACGTAAACGGCACGTACCGCACACCCTTTGTTGATATCTTATTTCATCCCCTTGTGTCCTCTTCTTCCTTCTCTCGCACATCTACTTCGGTTTTCTTCATCCTTTCTCCTTTCATCTATTGTTTTCATGTTTACTTCCTACTTTTCCGAGGCTATCCTATTCTTACACAACACACGATTTATCCTTACTCTCCTTTGGTTGTGCATTGCGATGCGATTTCTACCTATATCCTTGCTCATCTCACTTCTCATCGTGCATTCACTTCGACAAGGCAACTTTAAACTCATCTGCCGCAAACAGAGAACAACCCTACCGACTTGTGGCACGCGCCCAGGACCTCAGCTTATTTTTGCCTTCCCGTTCAGCGTTTCGTAAAGCGCGTTTTCTTTTCGTAATTTTATTTTTGTAACATTTACATAAATCTCTCAAGTGCCTGAGTTATGATTGTTAGATATATTGCGTTATAGGGGTTTTTTTTTATATAAAACTGAACCTGATAACCTGCCACCCTGCATACTAAAAGCCTGATAAACTTTTAATTTTAAAACAAACAAACTGTTTCAAATATTCGCTTTTCCAACCCTTGCAGGACAGAAAGAAATAAACGAATAAGAAACATGGTGTTCTTCCTTTTGACCCCATCAGCTCTATGTTGGGGAAGGAAGGTGGATTTTATGTTGCGTGAACGGCCGGTTTATTCTGTAACTGTCCACCCTAGGGGCACAGCGTTCCGGTCTATGGCGCGATGATTGTAAATCGTAGCCTGAGTGTCGATCCTTGTGTTTGTGTGTTTTACGTTCGACAAACCAAAGAGGGTAAATTGTACAGTCAAATTTGGGGCTTGATTTAATGATTGCGGTTTCAACGTTTCGTTGCGGATCGTTTTCAACTAGGTGACTAATTGTCTGGCACGTGCCATACCGCTTAGCTTCACTAACGAAACCACCTTTGACGATGGTGGAAATCCAACGATGTCTAAGTTTTGGCGTTTTTTTTCCTCACAACCAACATGTTCCATATGGTTTAGGACATTATACTAGCTTTTGTTGAAATTTGAATTACATAATTCTGACTTTAGCAGTGATGTAAATCAAGTTATCAAAGTGTATAAAACACATCTCATGGTAACTATGCTTCTCCGTGACTGACTACAATGTCATTACGTCACCGTTTGGCACAATCAAGTCCTACGACTGCTGAAAACCCGAAAAGTAAACGAACCTCACGTTCTGGATTGTCTTATCGAAAGGTCACGTAATACAACGCACCTGAATTACAAACTTGATGGCGTTTTGTGGTACACTAGTTGTTGAAACTCCGTGCGAGTATCACAGCTTTATTGATTCGCTAATCGTATGCCTGTTGAAACAAAACGTCTAACAAAAAACTGACCAACAAGCGCACCGAACGCTACCGATACTTGCTTACAGCTAATGACTGAGGAGTAGTTTGTTTATGTAACAGAATTGATTGAACATTGGTCGAGAGATCGGAAGAATTCGTTAGTGATTTGCTGCTTCATTTTGACCCCAGTTTGCCGTAAACTCCGACGCTGTCTCCACCAGGGTTACCACGATTTGTTTGATTTTCGATACAAGTTCGTCGACTGCCGCCTTTGCTGTTGATTCCTCTGCCGGTTTGGTTTCCTTCACGAGTTCATTTTCTTCCTCAAGCTTGGCAGTGGACTCGGCTACGGTGTCGGTTGCAGTGTTACCTGTCTCTGCAGCGTCTACAGTGTCCTCAGCAGCTACACCCGGTGTGTTTTCCGATGTGGCCACCGACTCCGCTTGTGCAGGGGAGGCAACTTCAGAGACCACCTCTGATATCGCGGCAGGTTGATCGTTCTGTACTTCGGTGGCCACTTCTTCAACCTTGTCGCCTTCGGGTTGTACGTCAACGAAGGCAACGTCTTTCCCAGCTACATCTCCCAACTCTTCCGCTTCCGCCATACGAGCACGCCTCGGAGAAGCGATCGTCACCGAAAGTGTGGCTGCTAGAAGCAACATGATTCCTACAGCTTTCTGCATGTCTATAACAATGAAAACTCGTCTAATTAATGAGGTATTCTCTTTTTCCGATTCCAAACACGCCAATGTACCTTGGCTGGGTATTATCCAATCACAACACTGTACTATTCAATGATTCTCTAAACAGCAGCTTCTTAGAGACCGCGTGCTCTTCACTAGTCGATACTGCGAATAGTAAGACGATGTGTTGACGGGCGCTATCCTGTTATATAGGCTTCTGTTCTTTCGCGCACCTCGCCGCAACTATGAAACAAACTGTAATAACCGTCCGACCACAAAGAATCGAGTGGACGAGGTGAACCTATGGGCCATCTTATCACCCAGCGAGACTCCGACTCAAAACATACGCGCCCTGGAACGTGCCTGCCGGTGCAAATATGCGACAGTTCTAGCCACTGAGACAGTCTATCCAGTTGGCTTCGGTTGTTTTCTTTTCGGTAGCCCCACCTGCACGACCTCCCTCCGGTTAAGAAGTTCACACGTGCCTGTCACATAGATTAATCGGTTTAATGTTTGTACAATGTAAACGATCTGAATGCCAAATCGATTGACGATAGATTTATTTCCGGATGGAAGAGAAACACCAAAATACTAACTAAAAAATATTTTGACCGTTTTTAAGTACAAACTATTCAAGTTCAAACCGTGATATAATTTAATCTTTATTCTGTTTCATGAATGGCGGAAATGGCTGACTCGTCCGTCTGTCTAACCAGGCGTTGTACGTAGACACAAATATAAAACAAAAAAGACCAAGTTCGCAAATCTGCTGACCGACATGGTTGTGTTTACCAACAGAAGGTTGTCGCAGGGCATGTTTATATTGCACCAAGTTTATGTTTTTGTTTATGGTTTTATTTCCCGTGTACTTTTGCTTTGTTTAACTTTAACGCGTCGGTTCTTTGCGAAAACATTGTAACATCAGTCATGAGAACGAGCACCAACACAGGAAGGGTTCAGCTTTAAAGTCTTTCCGTGGTTGACAAGCTTATTTCCTTTCGGTAGACCTTCTGGGAGTTTATAGATAATGTTTTTGAAACGCAATAAAAATGGGAAAATTGGAAAAGGAAATTCAGATATTTCTTCTTTGAATGTCTTTAATATGTAAAATTTAAAATCGTCTTACATTTTTTTAATCGTAATGATCGTGCATCCGCCACCAATAGATCAAACATTCAATAACATTGTGACGATCAGAACCAGCACCGATGAGACGCCCTTCGCTGTTGCACCTGAAGCTACTGGAAATTCCGTCGTGGTAGTCACATCCTCCCTACGCACCCGGATGTGAGCCCCCGAAGTATCACCTGCCTGTGGTTCGTCCACCACACAATCCACCTCACTGGGACGTCCATAATCACATCGGCAAGCCTCATGGTTCCAGTACAGCCTTCGTGGACAACTCAGCTCGATGGGTCCACGGGGACTGCACACGTAGAACTTCCGGCAGTCGGCGTGCGGCATAAAGACTACATCGTCGGTCGGATTCACCTCAATCGGGCAGCGACTAAGCTCTGAAGGACACTTGCCCACGATTCTAACCTGCCCTGTTCTTAGTAAGTGGGATGGTACTTTCTGGGACGAAGGTGACGAACATTTTGCCACATCCGGAGGGCTACAGGTGGATTCCCGCGTGTTCCACTCCAACCCATCCGGGCAACGCTGCTCGATTGGAGTGGAACCGACGCACGTCAGATAACGCGCACAGTCGGTCGGATGTGGAAGATATTCCACTGGATCGGAACCACTCGAACAGCGTGGAGTACCCTCAGGTAAACTGGCCACCAGGCTCACCAGTAAGCTGATCCCAAGAACTGTAAGGTACCAAGCACATATCTTAGTCTTCCGAACTTTCACCAACCTTTGGTACACACGCCTCGAACAAGCACAACTCACCCAAAACCATTATTCTGACCGTACTATTCCGTAATTGGATGCGTTCCCCTATCCGACGTTGGTGCGACTGATAAAAATCTCTCTTCTCAACTGCAACGTGCTTGTCTGATAGCAACTTTTATAGTTCCAGTCATCAGTTTGTCAACAAATACGCCATGCACAGTTTGAAGTGGCCGCCATCGTAAATCGATGTTTCCGACTGTGACGTGCAATTTGCTCGAAAATATTTGCTCGCGTGCCATTCCGTTCATTAGGAACGATACTTCCGCGGAAGAGAAATGTTTACGCAAGTGATGCAATTTATGATGATGAACACCATCTACATCTGATTTGTTTGTTAGGAAAAGAAGGTCACGTTAAACATGCCATACTTACAAGTTAATAAACTATCTCTTG
>KE525352.1:2518684-2531571 GCA_000441895.2 Anopheles sinensis | reverse complement strand
GTTTATGTCAAATACTTTCAACTCTCGCAACGCATATTTTCAAAAAAAACCCTGGAATGAAAGATAACACAACTAGTGTTAAGCTGAGCTGTTTCGTATGCAAACATATTCATGCACCTTGGTGCAGTTTCAAACCACATTTGAATCCATCTATCCACCACTATTGCACCCCATTTAGACCATTGCTTTGCATCATACGAAAACCAACCGACCTTTGGTCTCAACAAAAGAGAAAGAGATAGAGAGAGAGGAAAGTGTTTTCCAAAACTACCACGTTGACAACGGCCTCCCACACACACGGGTTCGCTTTTTCCCGAATCGAGATTTGATCCTGCCGTATCGCCCCGGTGAACCTTTAACCTCGCATGCTGCCCTTTTTAAAATACACCGTACGCCAGATTAAATTACGCATTCAAACGCAATTGGATACATTTACATAAATTTACACGCCACATTCCGCCGCTGCTCCACTCGCTTTACGGTTTCCGATGGTGAACCTTCTGAACCTTCGAGAGCATCCGTGGGACGGGCAATGTCTATTTCATTAGCTGAAACACGCAAGCTGCAAATTGTTTCTGTCACTGAGCCGTTCGAGCCGAAGGGACAGATCGCTGGAAGGATGTACAACGGCGCCGATACACCAGTTACAGACAGGAAAAACCGAACGAACCGGGTCGATCGATGAATTTCCACCGATTTCGAAAGGGGTCAAACTCGTTTCAAGATGCTAATTTCAGCAAACGTCATCGCACCAGCTTTCTCTACTCTCTGGTAAAGCCTTGCACATTGATTTGTTGTGAAGGAAATGAAACACAATTTGCATTTTTGACCCTTTGGAATAGGTTTTTAAATATAATGCTTCCCTGTTTGAATATAAACCATTGAGTAAGCCTAATAAATGGTCCAAGTAAGAATATAATTCTCCTGTTACCATAAATTTCCTAATCTTTTCTGATTTTTATACGAAAATGAATGGATGGGTAACAAAGGTTTCCTTTTCACCTTTAGCTACTTGCATGAAATTTATATTGAAATTGAAAATGGTACAAATACCCGCCAAGCGTTTGCTACAAACCGCACGCTCGATTATCCTTGGGCAGAGCACTACCGGCATTACAAAGGCACCACCCATCGGTGAAAGCGTTACTTTTGCTCGTTGACATTTTATGGATGGCCCTGCACTCGATCCCGCTTCCACCAACCCGGCCGAACTATCGGCGGAAGGGTTCAACCCCACGGAGACACACATTTGTGCGACTCGAACGGGACATCAATCAAATCTCGCAAACAACGACCGCCAAAAACCAACCACGGCGACTACGACGACGAACGGGGTCCTTTCCAAACCACTAACGGGGCGACCGCAGACCGATCAAGATCCATTACTTCACCATCGGCACCATCCTCCCTTCTTGGGACGCTCATCCCAAGGAGGGCGTCTTCAAGAACCCACCCATCGTGTGACGTTTTCGGAAGTGCTTTTCAAAATATCATATCACTCTCGTGTGGCCCCGGGGGGAGGTATCTGAGAATTTTATTACTATCGGCGGCTAAGAAAGGAACGAGTGAGAAAAAAGCGAACCACCGGAATCGTAGCGGGTTACCCAAAATGGAGACGTGTGTAATCAGGGGTCGTACGATTCACCGCAGTAATATCTGTGAGCGGAGCGAAGAAGGGCGTCCGTTTTTGCCATTTTTCGCCACTCGAAGGACACTCCCACGGGGAGAAGTATTTACCCCGGGATGGACAGGCTGACGGAAGGATGGCAGGATGGATGGATGGATGAATGGTTCTGCGTATGGAAAAACTTCCCGCGCCGGGTCCAACACTATTAATCATGTATAATTTTTAATAAACACAATCCACTGCAGCATCCAACCCCGGAGCTGGAGGTACTTTGCGAACCGTGTGAGTGCACATGTACCCAAATGTGTGGCCGTTCCGGAACCCAGGAAATGGCAGAACCCTGGAAGGGTTGTGGTGCGCGCGGCAGAGAGCACTTTCCGCACACAAGAGCGCAGAATTGTGCAGAATCATTAATCACCGATATTACACCGACCGGCTATACTTAGTCGTTTCCTGTTTCTGTTGCGCCACGAGGCGAACTGATGTGTCGACAAGAGGAGAGAGAGACGATTGTGGACGAAAGTGTCTCCATAACGTGGATGGGCGCGATGGATGTAAGCTGATGTAACAATATTTAACACATTTGAGCCGCGGTAGGGCGGACCGGGCGAAATATCATATATTACATCCCAGGAAAACCTAGAAACCAGGACTCAACTCCCGACGTCGGTAGTATGCTCTCTTCAGCGAGAGAATATCGGAGGGAGGTGACGGCGCAAAGTACTTCCGTTTCCGTTTTCAGCGTTCGGGAAAGAAAGGACATTGGAGAGGGTTTTTTCATCATCTGCTAGTAGCGAAAAGAAGGGGAAGAAAATCCCAGCACAAGAATACTGAAGGTGGAGATCCGCAGCCACCCTTTACCGGTCCCAAGTTCTATGGCAGGGTGGTTTTGATTTGTGTTTGGCAGGTTTTTAATTTATCACACTCCAGTCGGACAGAAACTGACCACTTGTTAAGGGAATGAACGGATGATGCTCCGTGTCGTATCAGGTCAAGGATTTCACCTGTCGGAGGATACGAAATGCCGGAAGGAAATCTGAACAATGACGAACGCTTTTTAAATGTATGAAGAAGGAGAGCTGCGTATGCAAGTCAAACTGCCAATAAACTAACATCAAATTCGAAAACAAGATATTAAAATAAAGCTACTAAGAGCACATCTAAGCATGAAGAAAAAACCTCTCCGAAAATCTCAACCCCTAAACGGATGCTTCTCTCGTTTGCTAGCCTCACCATATTACCATCATAAATTGCTGACCACCGGTCGGCTTCCACGCCCAATCCCGTCTGGTGAAATATTGTCTATTTAAGTCACATTTTCCAAATCCTATTAAAATCAGTCCCCTCAGTTTCGGCGTCCCTTCAATCGGAGGCAGGAAGGTTCGATTGATCTCACACCAAAGGTTTATGTGCCGTCCGTAAATCTCCCTAGCGGCATACCCAAGGCATACATTAAGTTGTCATAAAAAGGTACCGCTTGCTTTCACCCACGAGGAGGAATCTCTCCACACTCTCTTGGTGTCTTCTTTAAAAACTCGATGATGCGCACAGTTCTGTGTCCTTAAAAACTGTCCCCCTTGCAGCGGTCTGGCGAGCAACCATCGCGATCGTGCTTGTGTTTATCACCCGGTTTTCCCCCTTTCCGAGAGAGCTGGACATTTCGAGTTAATATCGTTTTTTGAAGGTCTTCATTTGCACGCACGCACAGCTCCGTCCGGCAACTCCGCTTCTGACCAGCGCCGGACCAGCAAATTTATTTCACAGCTCGGCTGCAGCCACCAGCTTTTTCTCTCTTACTTTTCCTTCGGTTGTCCAGCAGTGTCCGGCTGATCGGGGTGGAGGCAACTCATAAAAATTCAGCCATGTGTTGAATTACATTTTAACCACCACCAAGCCACAAACGAAGACAAGGACATGGGCAGCATCCAGCTGGCAAAGGACCCGAGGGTACCGTGCAGTACATTTATGTAAAGCTGCATCGCCTCGATGAACCGCAAGCTGCGCTTGGATCTTCTCCTGGTCACGTCCTTCGGGAGTGCAAGTGAGGGTTTTTTGACGGTCCGGTCAACTCGGGTTAACGAAAACGAGTACCAGAATAAAAATGCATTAACGACCTTTGACATCATATTTCAAAAAGCTGCTCTCCTTAAATTGTTATAAAAGTCTTGTAAAAATAACGGGAAATGCAAAACCCCGCAACCAAAGCATTAAACATGTATGAAATAATATAACGAATATTAGACTGAAAATAATATTTTCCGAAATAGGGAAACATATGAACAAACTATCAAAACTCCCCAAAATTCATGGCACATGGTTACCACCAAGATTGATACATCACAATCAATTACATCACGGAGTTGTGGGTCGGAGACTACACTTAATAAATCACACTTTCCATTCCAACTAATCATAACCCTTGGCCACTCTGCCGGCGCGAAGCCCCGGTCGTCGGAGGAGCCAAGCATTCCAATCAGTGTAATAACTTAATTGATCACATTATTCATTCCAGCGAGCCGTCCGAACCGGAATGCTGGGCTGCATTGCGCCCGTCAAAACAACGCTGCTCCGTCCGAGATTGAATGGAGTAAAAGGGGGAGATAAAGAGAGAGAGAGAGAGAGAGAGGAAGTAGCCAGCACTCAAACATCCCCGGCCCGAGAGGGGTGGACAGGATCGAATAACGAAGATCAATATTTCCATATGGCGGTCTGGGCCGAGATTTTCCTCGCCGAGGGAAAAGACAACAAGCCAGACGGTGAGGCTTCCTCGTGAAGTACATGGGGGAAGTGTAAGCCCAGGGACGTCTTGCGAAGGGATGGTCGTCCAGTTAGGCCCGCACCGTTACCAAACACCGGCGGTTCCCGTTAGTCCCGCTTCCATCCGGCGCTGCCATCCGTGAGCTTCTCGGCAAACAGGACATTAAAAATCCGAAACGTGCTGCAGGAGCGTTTTCGGGAACGCGGAAGAAGAAAAGTGGCACGGCGGGAGAGAAAAAAGGGTCGCCAACGTGGTCGGGGCATATTTACATAATTACACATCCTAATAGATTTTCATTAATAACGCAACGAGCGGCACCGAACAGAAGGGATGCTTTTATGCCGTGTTTTTGGGGTACTCGAGAACCACCCAGAAATTGTCGGAAGAAGAGCTAGCGATAGGATCGAAGCGCAGCCAGCTGACTGCACCAAACTGCACATGCCACTGGGACAGGCTGCATCCGGCGAGCAAATCTTCCGGAATGGAATGTTTCGGTACAAAGGAAAAGGAATGAGAAAAGGACTAGGACACTCAAGCCCGGTGCTGTTTGGGATTAGATTTCCCGAAGCTCGTGCCGCAATGTGCCAAATTTCAAGTAAGCAAGGGACAGGTAGGTTATGACACGATGGTTATTTTATGTAACCCCGTTACAACGAGCTGATTGCTTTTATGAAACCAATTCGATTTTAGTTCCTTAGAGATTAATTTCAGGTTGGGGTATGGATCGGAAATGGGACTACAAATTTAGATGCCTGGAATATAAAAGAAAACAATATAGCTCACCCATTCCTGAAGCAGAAACATTCCCCCATCTGTCCTCGTGTCCCGAGAAAAGGTGCTCATAACGGGCGTTTGTTTGGGCGTTCCTCGAACAGTTGGTTCAAGTGTAACCCGATACGGCCGACTCGAAACAGATCAAACGGTATTTGGGACACACTTTCCAGCCCGGTTTGCCAGGGTCTTGCATAAATTGCGTGCCAGCCGTCCGAAGGAAGATGTTGTCGCGAGGAAAATAAGATCACGCCATCTTCAGCAAGGATCGCCTGGAACGTCTCCGGGATCAGTTTTCACCAGACGCAACCGTTTGATCCAAAAGTGGCAGAAGCCATTCCGAGTGGTGTACAATAACAGTCCGTCTGGCGCAAGGCTCGTATTGAAAATGCATGACCTAGCCTTTGGCTTGCTGCGTTTTTGCGTCATGCCGTGGCAGGAATCCTTCCGAAAAAAGGACTCCCCGGGCTCTCGGAAAGGGATGCCGCACGCGTGCCTCTTTTGCTGTAGCCGGAACTGTTGCATCTGGTTGCACCACCTTTCCGCTTGCGTGGCAATCCCTTCCTAACTCACCCCTCGCGACCGTTGTGTTTTCATTCCACTCCGTTCCGATTCGTTTCCACGCGCTCATTCAGCCGCCAAAGGCAGCGACGTTCGGCAGCTCAAATATTTTGGTTCCTGCATATTTTCGTCCCTGCCTCACCGTTCTTTCCATCTGTGGTCATGGCACATTTCGTCATTTGGATGCCCTCTACGACCTTTTTTGCTATCGTTTATTCCCTCGGGTTGCGCTTCAGCGGCGCGTCGTTCGTCCATCTGGTCAGAAGATATGGTGTGTTATGAAATACGGTAGACGAAAAAAAAGCCGGCATCTAAAAAGGTCTTTGAACCCTGTACGGTGCAAAAGGGCCTCGGTGATGAGTTTTTCCTATTTCATTAATTGTTCTTGTCCATGACGGGAGGGCATTCTAGGCCGCCTTTTCAAACAAGACAGACTGAAAAAGAAGTTTAATATAACTCACACAAGGATTTTCAAAAACTTTTTGAAAAGAATAGATTGTGTGAGAAAATTGAATTAGATCAAAACTTACCCCGGGATTCCCACGCGATCATTCACAACAAAAACCGTCATAAATGATTCCTTCAACCAATTCCATTAGACTTTTTCCACCCAAAATCGTTTAACTTCCTCCCGCTGACAATGGCCAGGCTGCGGAACCGTACTCTACTTAACGACCGACGGACCACAGCAATCACCACAGCAATTATCGAATGTCGGTAAACTATCAATTTCGTGTCGCAATAAGGATACAGGGTTCGCTTTTTTTTTATCATGCCATTGCAACACATTTTCCATGCGTGCGTTTAAATGATACGGTTAATTTCACGGTCAAAATGTATGCGACCGAACCCGGTGCAGTTATGAAGGTACTTTTGTCGTTTCTTTTCGCTTTCAGTGTTAACGAGCGAGAGAAGAACCCCGTACCTTCTTTTCTAACCGAAAGAGGCAGTTGTGGAAATACGCAAAACATAATCGCCATATGATTTGCCAGATGTTCTAACGGCATCACGTTGCATCGGGTCCTCGCCTGGACAGTTTGAATGCAATTCCAATAATGCACCTCGATGGAAAATGAATACTACCTAAATGACAACTGGCCATTACGGTGGTGCCGTTTCAACGGAAAACAAAGAGAGGATGAAAACAGCTGGCAATGGTTCGTTGCAGGAACACTTTTTGATGGGCATTTTATTCGAACGAAAAGTATCCCACACTGGAACACAGAAATTGGGATGTGAAAATTCGATCATTTGGTAAGTGGTAATTACAACGCAGCACGAAACGATTGCGGTCACGAACATTTCGGTGTGTAACGGAATGTAGCTCAAAGGTTCTGTGAGAACCTACTTTGTTTGTGGTTATGGTAAAGAACTCTGTGACCCTTTTACGTGAAACTTTATGGTTTTAAGAGATCAACAGTAAACACCATATTGGGCAAGTGCATTTCGTGCAATTCACCTACGAACCTTGAACCTTCATCTATGTTTTCCTTCTGGTTTTCCTTGTGGAACAAAACGGTCCGAGCGTAAACGAAAATCTAGTTTTCCTACAATGTGACCGGCATTAAGGTTTTCAATTTGCCAACGCGTGGCATCAGCTTGGAGTTTTGAAAAAGTTTTTCTTCAAACATCCCGATGATGGCACAATAAAACACACTGCTAGTAGGAAACTTCTGTCCAAAATCAGCAACAACAACAAGGAATTGAAAGTGCACACAAAACTTTTCAAAATCGCGAAACTACCGGAAACGGTCGGAGGACGATTGGGAACTGCGCAGTTTACGATCCATTTGAAGTTTAGTTCAAAGTAAAGAAGCAACCTGCAATCGCCCGAATTAAATCAAACGTGAACAGTAAAAGGGAACATTCGGTTGCAGTAAACCGGGTTACCTTCGAATTGATGCAATAGGAATCTGAGGTAAGAGAAGGGTATTTCCACTGACGGTGAAAAAGTAAACTTAGGCATGAGTCACTCTCTAACGAACATACAAGTGGCTGTTTTATTACCCTAACTTAGGAACATTTTGGAAGATATTTCTTCCTTGTTTGGTTTACTTTGGAAAAGGTGTTTAGTGGAAATTCATCACAATCACCGAATGACAACGCTCATTATGTACTTTAACTCTTGGAGGTAATCTTTTAATCCATCAAACCACACACGAGGTTCAACACATAAATCATGTTCATGATAGTTAATACTACAAAAATTCAAATCAACACGGACACCACCGCAGGGTAAGAAACACCATTTATATACGGTGTGTTTGATATGCAAAAACAAAATCCAGCTCATTAAATATTAATACGTGCCGTTTGCAGTTCCCAGTCACCTCCGGTTCCCTCCGCAGGGGGTTTCTTAAGGCCCATTAACATTGGCACTTAAAAGGAATCCCAAAATGTAACGCCACACGCCAACGATCGGTCCGCGCTCGCCCGGACCCGGTCTCGTGCCGTTCGACTTGACCGATCAAACGCGCGGCTGCAAATGGACATTTGATGGTGTTGTGGTGTTTTTCTTCCAAACCCGAGCCTTTTCGGTATTTGTTAGTTTACATTAAGCATACCCTCCCGAGAGGGAAGTGGCTATCCGGAGTCGGAAGTCGAATGAAAATAAGCCGGGGAAATGCGTGCGGTGGACGAAGGTTAAGGAAGGCCGATTAAAAAGGCAACCTCTGGCCGTGTTCCGTTCAGGGAGTGCCTCCCCAACACCGGGCCGGTATTTGGTTTCGAATTGGCATGAGCGAGACGGCGCTAAAACAAACTCTCCCCCTACGAAAAGGGGCGAAAGGTTTGCAAGCAAGTGGAGGCAAGCAACACAAAAAACTACAACCGAAAACCAAATACATCTACCAAATTGAACAAAATATTCTGTCGCTAGGAACAGAAGAATAAAAAACAATTGCCCGACACGCAGAGCGGGTACTACTTCCTCCCATTTTCCATTTCCCGAGCTGGGCGGGCAGGACTTCGAGAGGTCCCATTTCCGGAGCGCCCGGCCACAACGGGTCACGATGCAGTAATTCACCGGTTCAACGAATCGCCTAGGACGCGATCGGACCCGGCCGGGAGGAGAAACATGGGTGAAGTTAATTTTATTCTCGCGCCATGTGTTTTATACGCCATAATTAGGGCCGCGACATTCACTGCGTCGTCCTGGAGAGCCTGCGGAGTGGCCTGGGCTGGTGCGTGTACTTCGACGTCTACGTCCTTTCGTTGTATTTTTCCTCTTCTTCTTGTTGCTCTCACATGGCAACGACCTTCATTACGCGAGTAGCCGCGCGTATGCAAGCTCTTGTTTTTACTTCCTTGTTTGTGTCCGCACTCAATCCCATTCATCCTTATCGTTCGAATGCTTTCCTCGTTTTCAACGCGCTCGTAATGAGTATTAGAATTATCAGTTTCATTATTTCGGAGTTATGGAGGGCTTTTTGTTTTCCCCGATTTTCCCTCTCGGCAGCCCCGGCAGGACCCCTTGCGATTTTGGGTCGAGAGTAAACGCAGCTCGGGAGGTAAAAACAGTTCCACAAGAAACCACTTCTGGAAAAAATGAAACAAAAAAGAAACAAATTCAACGTAACTTAGGGTTTTCCCGGTTACCCCCTCTTCCCAAGCCCATTGCAGGACTGCGTCGCTCCAAGAACGAGCCACATTTACAGACTTCATTTGGAGTAATCAACGTTGGGTTGTTGAATTAAAAATTATGGCTGCGCTCGGACTGCGATCGTGCAAGCGAGTGGAAATTTAAATGCAATAAAAAACACCTCCTCGGGACGAAAACGTCGCGGGACACCAGCAATGCATACAAATACGGACGGAAACTGTGCTAGGTTTTGTTGACACCGTTGGTTTTCCCTCTTTTTGTTTCGTCCTCCATTTCGTACACGAACAATCAAGATGCATAAAACAGAAATTACCTAAAATCATGCCCCCGCGTGTACGACAAGTGCGCATCTGATGAACTAAAAAGCGCCTGGTGAATAAATTAGTTTTTATGCTTCCGCATCATCAACGGCCCTGGACATGCTGGTAGATTGACATATTTTTGTGTCCAGCGCAAAGGATAACAATTGAAAAAAAACTAACATTCGAAAAATTATGTAAATCCACAAAGAAACCATCTAAGTAAGTATTAACTAAATTTAATAAAACCAATAACGTAATATCTTCACTTGTTTTCTGTAACTTTTATGTCTAGTAATATTCCAACAGATCGCTGGCAAGTCTGTTCTGACCAATAATATTTAACATCCTCAATTTTTCAAACAAACTAGGGGTAATTTATTGTGTTTTTGCATTTTTCAATACACTGCAAAAGTTGAAATGCATATGATCATCCTTAAAATAAAAGATTTAACGGTACACTATTAAACTCATGCCTGGGCAATCCTGAAAACTCAGATGCTAGACAAGTAAAACAGGAGAAAATAAATTCCGTCCATCGGAGGAAAAACTCTATGGAAACCCCTCAAGTCACTTGTTCGTCTGCACGCTGCTGGTGGAAACTAGATTAAAATTGTACTTTTTTCAATTGATCCCTCGAGAGAGCGAAGGGAAAGGGGAATTTGAGGCTTCCAGCCAACGTCCACTCTCATCTGGTGCGTCCAGCTAGGGCAGATTTTCCCGCCCTGTCTTGCTCATGTGTGGGTTCCAGGGAAAATTGTGCTGGGCAGGATCAAACGCAATTAAAGCCCTACGATTGGCATCTTCGTGGGATAGCAGTGGGAATGTGACGAACCAGAAGAACAGGAAGTAGAGCGGGGCTTATGGAAGGCAGAAAGAGGAGCGAGAAGCAACTGGAAAAGTGCGTTTTAAATTTTCACCTCTTTTTTTAAACTACCGTGCAAACGTATAAAGTGAAATAACTTATCAGGACCGTATGTTTATTTTTAATGCTTTATTTTGAAATGTTTAACAGGGTAGAAGAAACAACAAATGAAAATGTTTCTTAGTAATATTTAAACGGAGAACTGCTGAAAATTTAACACGATTGTTAGGCACACTGGAAACCCAACGGAGAGAGGAAACAATTTTCCCACTCGGAACTGGAAACCCTTGTTGGCAGAGGACTTCAAAACACAACCGGTTGCTTCTGGATTGCTGCTGGTCGACCGGGGTCGGGCAGCTCTCATATGTTGCTTCGAAAAGAGCACATACTGCACGCACATATACCAGCATCGGGGCAGCGTCGATGCAACACCGGGTCACAGTGCAATTGCAATGTTTGCAACCGCTGCTGGCAGTCCCTTTTCCAGCGATAATGATGTTTGGTTTGGTTGCTCTGGTAAGGTGGTTCTCGTTCTAGAGGGGTTTTCTATTTAAAACTTCGCAAAAGATTCTACATCTTGAACAATACGTTAGATGATCAAATGTGGAAAAACTGCTCATGTATGATTATATAGCCTTGAAACCTTGAGATGGATTGAATGCATCCAACCGGATTTTAAGGAACTTCTTCAAATTCATATATCAAGTTTAAGCCTGATAATGTACATGTAGAAAATGTAGTGTCAACATTCGGGTGCTACAAAAATCTGAACCACCATGAGTGAGAATATGTTTCACTTTCAAAAGAGCATGAATCACGACAAACACCTGATGGTGGAAGGAGTTATATCCTTTTTTCTCTCCCGCGTCAATCCATGGCCGACATAACGCCACTCGGTGCGCCTTTGTGCGTAATTCCTGTGGGACGTTTTTGTGGATTTACGAACAACCAACCGTTCGTCCGTCCGCCCGTCCGTCCATCTATCCATCTATCCGTCCGTCAGTTAGCCATTTCCCGGGTGAAGGCAGTGGCAGCATCGGGATGGTTCCATTTCAAACCCGAAACGTACTCACCGACACGCATCACACACGGGAGTGACAAATGCCCCAGTCCCCGGTTCGCTTTGCGACAGCATTTTCAATTCCGTTTTATATTGCTCCTTGGAGGTTTGAAGGATTCGGCGAAAGTGTTCGATGATTTACTGAGCTAAGGTTTTGAGCACTTGAGCACTTCGGTCTCGGACTGCTCCTGGACCGGTTGGAGTGACTGGATGACGATTGGTTGAAGCGATGGATAAATGTGATGAATTGGTTGGATGGAACAGATTCTTTTTTTCGCCTCAACCGTCTGACCTCTTTCGGTAACATGTCGGTTCACTTCTGTCAGGAGAGAAGGAACGGAGATGGTCTTTGTACATTTGCAAACATCGTTGCTGTCATTTTCGAACGCATCTTTCTTGTATCACTGAAACGGGAACTCTATTCCAGCAATCGATTCGCCCTAATAGAACTGGGATTGATTTCACTCAATTGAACCAAACCTTAACGAGTTGTTGTAAAAGTTTAAGACACTTCTCCCGAAGATGTCTATCCAAAATAGAGTTATGCTCTATCCGCTAACCTTTTGAATTCTACTAATTTTCCAGAACAAAGTTGATAAAAATGAATGGATCATAGATTGAATAACAACAATAGAATAATTTTTTATAAGTATTTGTTATAAGAATGAAATTTAAACACACTTGCGAGAACAAATACATCTTTCATTTAATTTGAACCTTCCTTATTGTGCCAAAATATTTCCATACTCTCCGATACGTTTCCACAAGATTTAAACAAACAATGCGCTTGCAGGATGTTCCAAAAATTCTGCAATCTCTGCAAAACCCCCTCATGTGTGCTGGCACACCAGCTGTTAATAAATGGCGCAAAGCATCTTATTGACAAATTTTCCTCCCATTATTAAATATTATTTATCACCTTGCGAACGAGTCAATACGGCCGCTCCCTGCCGAGACCGTGCATTATTACGTCGGAAAAGGGTAAAATTTATCCATCCAACGGCCAAGGGACACCATCGGAACCTAAATCATATATGTGTGTGTGAGTGTGTGGACTGCCGAATTCAGGGGAACAAACCCCTAGCCGAGCATCGGTGCAATGAAACAAAACATACATACGCAAAACTACCCCCACTCGTGAGAGGCCAGCCATGTACGCCTGGCATAAGTTGAACTCGAACGTATTCCCATCGGCCCAAGTCGCCATCAGACGAGAAACCCTACGAGGGAAAGAAACGATCGGTTATTGCTCGAATGTCGGACCAAGGAATCGTTTTTCGAGAAGGGAGTATTTGTATGGCTGCACGTTTTGTTGATGCAACACTGTCGAATGCATTTTGTATGT
>KE525352.1:2484684-2518413 GCA_000441895.2 Anopheles sinensis | reverse complement strand
CATACAACTCACAACTAACAATGTGAAGACAAATACAGGAAAAACAATTCTCCACGTGTTGAATGGAAAACGCATACTTACTTTACACTTTCTTCTTCCCCTTCAATCAAAACGACACGTGCCAGAAACGTATCGTTCCACCTGGACACGCTCCGAGGGGTGCGCCAGTTATCGTCAGAATCTTTTCCTTCGCTCGGGTCTGATCCTTTCGATACACTTCTTTCCCAATTCTTGTTTCACTAAAATCTTCTCCAAGACAGAATGTGAAACCGCAACGCCTTCGGTAGCATCTGAAATATTTTACACATTTAATGATTCTTTTTTAATCTTACAAGCATCTTTCCATAGGCTCCATACACGTTTGCTTTGCGTTAGAATTTAAAAAAAAACCCTGCGGAAAAGGTGTTCCGCATGGGCAGCACATGCTAATACATTCTCACCCGCCGGTTGCGTTCTAGCTTCCGTATGTTTTCCACCACCATATGCGCGCCTCGCACCCGGTGCATGCCATTCGAGCCCGACAATCCCTCGAATCACTCATCCGGGAAGAAAGCGGCTGGAAAGGAATAGGAAAAACGCGTAACGAGGAAAAGGGAACCCCAGGGCGATTCGAACGGGATCGCACGAATAACGGAACGGCCAACAAAGAGGAGAAAGCATACGGCAAGGGCGTGGAATGAAATGCAACTTGATACCGCATATTGCACCGCTGCTGCAATCATTTCTGTTGCTTTCCCTCAACCGTGCTCGTGTGCGAGTGTGTGTGTGTATGTCCTTATGGAGTGCGAATGAATATGAACTTCTCGTTTTTCCCATTCGAGGTCCTCTTTGGAAGGGCGCGTTCGATTTTCGTCTCGATTGATGCAGTTCATCATCATCCTCTGCATCGTCGATTGCAGATGACGTTCGTGTAGCCTTCGAAAGTGATGGTGGGATAAAAAAGGGCGTTCTGTGTATTTTTTTTCACTATCCGATCGAATGCTACTCCCCCTTTCTTCTCATCATTTCATTCCGTTAAGCATATGCAACTGGTTGTCCGAAAAGAGCAGGGACGTTCGGGATGAAATGCTGAAACTGTAAATGTCCTATTGAGTCAAGAATATTTCTCCTTTAATTTACCTAAAAATTGAGAAGTAATTATGCTTCTTTTGGTTTATTTGTTTGATAAAGAATGTTACTTAACTCTTAATCCAAGTTGTTCTTAAGAAGGATAAATGTTTTTATTAAGTGACTTTACTGTTATTAAAAACCTTTTGGACGGTTGCAATCCATCTTATACCAATGAAATTTTGATCCTAGCAAACCCTGGTTAAAATTCAGCTGTCCGTCGTTAATTTTCATTTCACCAGGGTAAATATTTTTCCCAGCGGATTTATTCGTTGTTTTCGTTGAACGTTCATCTTGTAGCTCCACTGGAAAATCTACTGCACGCAGAATGCGTCACGCTGGCCGCCACTATAAATTATTTTAATGCAAAACTTCTGCTGAGCCCGACGTCATTAATCTCCTTTATCTGTCTGCCCGTTAGAATGCAAGAGGAAAAATGCGAGTCAAAAATTAAGCATGGTGGTTAACGTTCGAGATTCATTAAGATGAACTTTCGAAAAGGACGGCCCGAATTGCAACGCCAGAGTCTGGGCGGATCTTCTGAAGAGACCCTTCTGAAGTAATTTCTTAAGTTGACAGTGGTTTGCATTCAATGCATTACGTTTAAAATGGAGCAAATGTAGATCATATCGATATCGTTGATTTATTTTAAATAGCGCACACAACACACAAATGAGTGTGTAGATCAGATAGAAACTTTTTAAATTTTACTTTCCTTTGAATGCAATTGTACGCATTATTGCACTTAAATGTAAATAATATTCAAAAAACTGTACAAAAGAACGATGAAGCGTAATCCGAAACATTCGCCCGTAAAATTGGATCCAAAGCAAGAGAAACCCTTGTGAAATAGCTTCACGGTTTTTAACAACCGATGAAGCTTCAAAAGGACCCTGAAGTCCATCGGTCCATTCGGCTTTAAAGGTTTTGCATCTTCTTCTTATGTGGCTCAACATCCCCAAGTGGGACAAGGCCTCTCTCCGTAGAGAGTTACTGTGACCGAAAGACGGTATATTATTAGATCGGTGGTCAGCCGTTCGTAATACCGGGGGGTGCCAGACTCGGGATTCGATCCCACACCTATGGCGTGGTGTTTTCTTGCGCTACCGCTGCGCCATGGGCACCCCCGATCTTCTTAAACCATTGCATCTTAAACCACAAAAAAACCTCTGGCCTACTTTGGCGCCTTTTGCTTCCTTCGCAAGGTATGGAAAAGGAGCATACGGAAGGAAAATCTTAGACCGCAACATCGGTATTGGTATCGCTTGCCTCGACGATCGAGAACGTAAAAATCCAATTACAATGCTCTATTATGAATGCCAATCAATCAGACTGCAAGCAAAAGTAGCAGCACGGTAGTGACATCCTTGCGATGGAAAATTCCGCACGAACAACCACGATGAACGCTTCGTTGGTGAGGAGGTACGAGCACAGGGAGGATAACAGAGATACCAAGAGAAAAGCTACTCCTCGAAGACACAGAGATCAGGCTTCGGATAAGAAATTGAAACCAATATATCGATAATATTATTATTCGCAATGTGCAGCCACCCACCCAGAGTTGCATAGTTGCATTTTTTGCTCTCCTTTCTGTATCTGTATCTCTTTCTTTCTTTCATCATCTTTCCTTTTGTCCCTTTGGTATAAGAAATAACTCGAATTTCTGAACTGTGTGTAGTTTATTTTTCTTTCGAAGGTAGTATCTGTATTTTTTGTCTCCCATATATTCCAACGGTACGCACAACTACCAGCATTCTCAGCAGATCGAACGCACCAGAAAGGACAGGGAGTTCAGCTATTACCGGATATCGAATGCTGCAACCTGCAACGACAGCAAAAAGTGGCCTTCATTGTGCATCGTATCTCATCGTCAGAAAATGTTTCATCGAAGAGTCGATGAAAGCGATGGAACTTGTAGAACTCGGAGGTCTGATGCTCGCAATATAGACCAATATGTTCCGCATTTGGCCAGCTCCCGAACTGAAGCTCGACCGAAGCAACAGTGGAACACGGATATCCGACAATCAGTCTCCGCAAACGGGACACCACAAGGATATGATGGAGGAGCATTGCAGCTGGTGTTAAGGGGTGGGTGATATCCAGAGTAGTGCCGTATTCTATTACATTGATTATATTGTGCAGGACTGGATTTGTTGCGTGATGTTTCGATGCAGTGTTCCTCCAAGACAACGCCATTTCTTTCGTTGCATTAACACATTTAATTTAAAATGTACAAGATGTGTGTAAATCACTTCAACTGCACATTTGTGACAAAACGGAAAGTTGCTTTTTCTCTCTTTTTTATCCCACACGTATTGTCAACGGTTTGTTTTGCTACAACAAATCTGTAAAACGCATTACTTTCCTCGGTGATTTGTCTCCCACCATTTAAAGCTTCATATTCCGAGGTTCACATACTTCCCAACGGTTCTTTGTAGTTCCCCTCAACCGGCCACATCGCACGGATCATAAAACCCAAATCGGATAAAACCGGAACGACATCGAGACGGAACAGAAACGCTGGCACAACCCAAAGGCGACGTGAAACGGAAGTGTGACATTGCAAATACCATTCGATCGGGCTCAGGATATTGCCGAGAGCCCCTGTTGCCATCGTCGCACGACCCGCCCAGGCGCCCTCGAGCGAACCATCCTTCCGGTTTCCGTGCGGGTCATTTCGATGCAAGGCCTTCCGGGAGCCGGTGAAGAGGATGTGGTTTTAAAAATTTCTCCCACGCCCAGCCACGCTGTCACTTCCTTGTCGCTGATGTAAACGGCTCAACAGAAGCCGAGCCCATTAAAAGCAAACCGGTCGTTCCCCCTTCTGTTTGTTGTGCATATTTTATGAAAATCCTCCCAACCACGATCCTCACGAGTGCGAATTCTTTTTCCAACCCCTGGCCGGAAGGAGGAAGGCACACACTCAGGCTTCTGCTCCTCAACGAAACCGCCATGGGATGGAACTAATGAATGGAACACAGCAGTCGTCCTCCAGATGTCCTCCGGGCTGGGAAGGACTCGGCCGTTCGGGGGCTAATTTGATTCCCACACTTGGCGGCACGCACTGTCACTTGCAATGACAATTTGAGTTCACTAATCAGTTGACATTAATCAGAACGAAAGGAAAATGCGAAGGAAAATGAACTGCACTGAGTCGTCGCTGGCGTTCTGTTTGATGGACAGATTTGACAGAGTTTCGCCCACCTTTTATTTCAAAAACAATCATACACCATGGTTCCTTTCAAGTAAATGAATTAAAACTCAGCAGATTCAGTGTGGGAATAAAATTAAATTCAAACAATCAAATCGAATATTGTAACCGACAAAACTTGGATGATACAAAGAACATTTTGATGAAAACATTATAAAATAAATGGCGGCTTCTTACACAAGCTATATTTCAACATCGGTTAGGTGTATTACCTCAAATAACAATGTAAGAAGCTTCGTTTCTTGCGGATCAATGCAACACGTTTAGCAATATCAGATTGCAGCACAGATCAGACGTCTATTAACCCCGAGAGGAGAAATAAAACATAAACCCATAACCATCGCATCAAACCGTGCGGCCATACATCACCTCCCTATCACATCCGGCACATCTTCTGGTGCGATTACCGAGCGGTACATTCTTGAGATAAATACGTTATGCGATAAGGTGTACGCCTGCTCGTGCGTAAGCTAGGGAACACTTTACGGCGAGGGCTTCCGGGCCAGCGTGCCAAGGATTTGGGTTGAATGCGCGTGAAAAATGATCACCATTAGAAACAGGCGCCCGTCGAGTTACCGCAGCTTCGACGCCTGTCTACATCTCGCTCCCGAGCGGCGGAAAACGTAGGGAAAATCACGAACCATCCCCGAGTCCCCGCGTGGAACGGCGTGTGTGCACGCCCGACGAAAGTAGAGTGCCAATGGAACAAAGATAATTAGTCGGGAAATATACCATCGAGGAGGGAGGAACCGAAGCGTGTGTGAGTACTTAGCATTGAATGAAGAAAGAAAAAACAAAACCCAAACAAAACACCACACGTGCACGGTTGCAACTCCTTCCAGCGGGCGGCCTCTTGCTTACCCTGCGTCATATGTGCATATCCCGGTGAGCATGGACACGAAACAACGCCGGTGAAAAGCAAAACCCCCCGCAAAGTGCACCTCGTGCGACTTCGCAATCATTTACCGTGTGCCCAGAGTGTGACCGTTTGACTTCTGTCAGCGGAAAACTCCACGGCACACCGTTGATAATTAATATTAATTATGCTTGCTGCAACCTGTCTCGCGAAAAGTGAGTAAAAGTCTTTTCACCCGCACAACGAAAGTCCCCACAGGGATTCGAGAAAGATTGAGTACTCTAAAGACCAATTTTGATCATTATTCCACGAACACCTGGATGGATTCTGTTGTAAAGTTTGTCAATTTGTTTTACTTTTATTTGACAGCGAGGTAAAGAGACACAAACCAGGGTTTCCTAACTTTTGGTTGTATAATGTAATTTTTATTCAAAGGAGAAATTAATTGAAAATTGTCAAAGGCAAAGACAACTTGTATTTTCATTCAAATTATCATAAACTTTAATACTTATATAATTGCAATACAATGTCCATGATATGTTAAACTTCTCTTATAAGTGCTTCTATGAAACCAAAAACAATAGCCAACACTAATTATGACAACACCTACAGTAAAAGCTAATCGTTGGAATGAAAAGCCACTTTCCCATCAACCAGAAGCTAAAGATTTATGACTGAAAGCAGACTCGTGTGCTTCGGAAAAGTCATGCGTAACAACTTGCACAAATGGCTTCCAAATAACATGTGGGATTAGGAATTTTGACAACCCGATTTCTTCACCCGAAACCCATTCAACATCTTCCTTCCATTTTTCGGTGACCTATTGTAGTGCGGATTTGCGGTATGATTAGGAACCATCAGGCAACGAAATGCTTCGTGGGGAAAACAACGGAAAAACTGTACCGTCATTGTCTGCCCGACGCCTGTTCCTCACAACACGCAAATAAGAGCAGCAATTCGGGACGGTGTAAACTTCCACCTAACAGGCTCACCTCCCTGCCAGGCCCAAAGCCGATGGAATGGAACGGAAACGGCGTAAAGTGCCGTCGGAAACTTTGGCCAACACTTTCTCTATCTCTCTCCACTACGACGGCACCGGAAGCAAATTATGTAAGGAGTTTGGCCAACGTGTGATGGCGAAGGAAAATCGACGGCTTGGCACCTACAGTTCGTCGGTGAGCAGACACATTTTGAAATTTTGAAGGCACGGCCAGCTAATCGAGAGCGGAAGACATCAGCCGTTGTTGAGTTACGTGTGGAAAGATGGATTGGGTTCTTCGGGGACGATTATTGTTATCAAAACACGCCCGTACAAAATAACAAGAATGAATCGTTTGGAACGGAACACGAGGATGCGTGTGATGCTTTTTCCTTCTTCCTTTGACCTTAATGCAAAGTTTCCGATTATTTTTACTAATGTTTGTTGGGCGACAGTCACAGTGAATAAAATGTTTTGGTAGATACTCTTAAATGATCACATTATGCATATAAATTAAATACTTTCAAATACTACATGCGATTAAATACGACTCAAATTGGCTCAATGATTTAGAGAGCTTCTTTAAAAACGCTCCTTCTTTTATGCTAAACTCAATGCCACGACAAACACTGTAGATGAATCCTTTAGACTTCTAGTAATTCCTTCTCGCCGAGGTTCCGACAACGAAAGTCAAAAGTCCCGACGAAAGGGAGCCGAGAAAAACAACTTTCTTCACCCACCGTGGCATTGTTCCGGTGGAAGGACACGTGACTGCGAGAAGCATTTCCAGCGACTTAAGTGCCCTTCAAAGAATAGAAAAAAACACGGGATGAAGTTCTTACGATGGCGCCGTCATCATCTTAGCGCGCGCTAGCCACTCGTCAATGATTTAGCTGCGTAATGGAGTTCAGTCATTAATTATATTCAAAGTTGCTATAGTCTGTTGCTGTTTCATGTAACTTTTTTTGCGAGTTCCCTTTGTGTGTTGCTTTTTTACCCTTTGCCACGCACCCACTTTTTAGAGTTACTAACGCCGTCGATCGTACGAAGGAAATATGGTGAGCTAGGGAGTTGTTTTTTCGTCAATGGCTTTACTTCATTCTTCAACCATCCTTCATCGTTCTAGGGTTTAACAAGTTCCTTCGTCCTCTGACCCCGTGCGCCATCCGAAGGAGTGACTATTGTTCGATGTGGTGGCTCGCCCAACGAACGTAGAAGGTCGCATAGTTGCAGCGGTGAAATTTGATTCGATTTTAAAGTTTTCCGTCCACCAGCAAAAACAACATCAACTATCCATCGGGCTGAGTTGACGAAACGAATCGGTCATGATCGGTCGCTAAGAAGTCTTCCAAGTGCGCGAAGAGCGAACAGCAAGGAGAAGAGGAAAGGCTCCCATGAAAATGACATGGATCGATCGATTGATCGTTCGGAGGAAAAGGAAAACTGACATCAGTGCAGGAAGAGCGGGGTTCCAGCGATGGAAAGTAATTTGGAAACTTTGCCACACCGCTTAATTGATAGTTGCTGTCGAAGCCACCGAAGCGAGTGAAGCCTCGGTGAGTAACATTCCTGGTGAGTCATAGTCCAATATCCGGTTCTTCCGCAACCCGGACGACACCGGAACCACAAACCAGCACTGCACAAAGCCCATCGCCATTCTCTGTGCTAACATGTGAGGCTCTGAGACTACATCCACCTGGATGTGGCAACTTTCAAGAAACTTATCATCGCAAAACCCCAAACCGGAACTCGAACCCTTTACCACTATTCTGGCAGGAAGAAGAGATAGGAGGACGGGAGGAAGCCATTTCAAAACTGTCATTTGTCGAGAGCTGCCGAATGAAACAAAGAAACAAACGACGACCCGTATAACGTAAGATGTTTAAGCAGGAAGCAGGAAGACTAGAATCGGAAACATCATCTCACAGAAAGACTGAGGAAGGAGAAGGAAAACCGATCGTTCCATCCATCGACAGGGTGTTCGAACTATACGGTGCATGATCAGGTGCGTTTGGAAGCATCATGTGGGGAGTATAAAAAATAGATATCGATTACATTTGGCACGAGCAAGTCGGCGGTTGTAGTTTCATTGATAGATGCTCCGGAGAACAGTATTGAAATCATTATTGGATATTTTAAAATCATTAACATCAAAACATTTTACATGATGTACCAAATTTGATGAAAAAGGTAAATAGTTGAAAATAGGTGTGACATTTTATATTTTAAAGAAAATAATTCAAAGTTTAAATATACTTCTTCTTAAACCCCCTTTTCAAAAGAAGATAAAAATTATATCCATTGAACAATTCGATAAACCCTCTACTTATTTGACTTTAACCTTTCCTCCGATACGACCTGTTCTGTTCTGCAGCGATAAAACCGACACACCCGGAATAGGTAAGTTTATTAAATTACATTTGAATTTTTGTAATTAATACCATCCGGTGGCGCGCACTCGTCATCCTTATCCCATGTAAGGGTTTTTTGGGGATAATTGTGTCGAGGGTAACCACCCCTTTCCGCCCGGTGAACCGTTTGGGAAAGTCTAATTTTGAGTCCGGCTTCCTACGAATTCAACACCTTACCATTCCACCTTCCTCGACCAACCCTGGCAGACGTTTATAAAGTTGATATTGACGCCCGAGAGAACGATGAACTCGTAACTGTAGACTACATACTTGCGCCCATCAATTCCACCGGGAAGCAACAGCTCGGCTAAACGGATACTGTCGTGTGATACAAGTGTCCTTCCTTTGAGTTGGATTATTTTGACGCTTTTTATTTTTCGCTTAATATGTTTTCTCCTCATATCTTCTCAATGCAGAGACAGTATTTACTTCAGTTCAGTTCATTTTGGCTTCCCATTCCCTGGGGAAAAAGGAGACCGTTCAGGGCCGGGAGGTATCACATAACGTTTATTTTCTTACAAGTAACCAGTCCTCCCTACCTTCTCCTCCCCCTCTCTACTCACCCAAGCGTCAATTCCGGAAAAGCGATGGCACCTGGGTCATCATTTCCTTATCAAAACGATATTTTCAACATATGTTGCCCATGGCGTTCCGAAGCCGTAACGAAAGGCGTCGCACGTTGAAGGGTTTCCCCGGGCTCGCCGGCAAATGGTGCCGGGAATCCTAAACCGGAAACCAAACCAATGGTTTCAACGGCCGGGGCGGAACGAACCGATGATCCGATTTTCCGAATCTCCTTCTGCCCAATGGACAAGGCGTTGCGGGGTGCAAGGGTCAACCAGGGAATAGCCCAGGGTAAAGGCTTGAAACTATCGAAAATAACCGAAAAGTATCCGATTTTGTGAATCGTTTGTGCATAAAACGATAAAAGGAATCGAAAAAGAAGTAACCGGAATGGGGAGGATGAAAGCGAAATGTTGGATTTAATTGGAGGAAAAGTTCATTACCAGGAAGGTAAAGCTTATGGTGTGTAATGAGATTGGTAATGTAATACATATCGAAGGTTTAATCATGTTATTCTGTTCATTGGAGCTATCTAATTAAAGATAATCTTTTAAAACAATGGCCTTGTAAAATATACTCTATTCTCTTGTAAATTGAGTTATTTCAAATATTGTTTAATACTCTTCTGTAAACATCTTCTTGGGGAAATTTAAATGCTTTGATGACACTTGATTAGAGCATATGTTATTTTCAATCCGGTTCTCATCCGCATTATTTACGACTACTTTCATTTTCAATAAACAGAAAATGTTGTATTAAAAAAAATACACACACAAACAATCGTGACCCATCCCCTTGTTATGCATCAACAATTATCCCACTGTTGGCTGACATCAGCTGGCACGGGCCACACCGACAAGCCGGTCGGACCATCCCTTCCCCTTCCTGCCACTTTCGGGAAACTCGTTTCCGGCGAAAAGGGTTCCCAAAAACGTGCGCACGAGAATCGCACTTTCCCGAGCACTGATCGAATCCTGCCATCAAAACAATCGTTTGCTCGTTTTCGATTTGTTGTGTTTCTTTTTGCGATGCTAGGCTTTCCCCCAGCGCTTCACTTTTCCTCCACGAGCGATTTGTTGCGTCGCGCTGTGTGTTTCAAAATAAACTTTCCCGTTCCAATTGTGCATATCGAGAGCGAATAATTAAAAATAAATACATCCCCGGTCGGAGCGGGAACCAACACGCCAACAAACCGTGCCAGGTGACGCTGGGCTGTTGCATTTCCAATCGGCTGCAATTTTACGCCCTTCACGATGAAAAACCCATTTTCCAATCCGTAACGTTTCCCTAGTTTTTCGCCCTTTTTTTATTCTTCGCTGCTCTTTGCGCTCGTAATAACGTAGCGATCACATTCGCGGTTCGCTTTCGGCGATCGCAACTGGTCACGCCTAACGCACCCGGGGAATTGGGAGTTTAATATCGTTCAACAGCGCCGTTGGCAGCGCGTATCATTCCTGGCAGGACACGCGAGAGCAAGGACGTGTCCCTCGTGATGCTCGCCGGTGTGTCAAATAGCTTGTTTATGCTGCGTCAACAAATGCGCCCAAATGCGCGTGAATGCCGCTCCCGGACGCACCTAAACTCTTCTGGGAGGCGCGTCAGCTTTCGGAGGTAGTCAGACTCATGCAGCCATATAGCACTTCGCAAAGGGGACAACCGGGTTGTCGTGCACCTTTCAGCGGTTGAGCTGGAGAACGCAAGCTGGATGAAATTCGAAACGCATTGGATTCGAATCGATCCCAAATGAAACGTGCATTTTGGGGGGTTGTAGCTCTTTTTGATTATGGCAACGATCTTTATCGTCACAAGGTCTCTTATTTCAGACGGAACAACTAACATTAAGTCGTGTGATAAGTAAGACAAACACCTGAACTTCTAGGCCAAACTCCCCAAAACCCCAATGAAGCGACGAGCTAAAAACTAAATGCAGGCGGAAAAATAGTCACATTGGCATCATGCCCACTCTTTTCCCCGTGACGTTCTTCTGGTTTTTGTCCCTGTTTGAGGTTGCATCTTTTTTTAATGTTTTTCACAAACCACCTCCCATCGCGGCTAGCCATCATACGCCCATTAGGGGCCGCACCGGAGGCGGATGACGTGTTTGTTGACCATAGGCGCAGCTGATGGGATCCGGTGATCTTAATTACGATCAAATTGCACCCAAAACGAAACGCCTGCCCATCCAAACCGAAAACCATTTTCGGCCTCTCGCCCGGATCGGAGGGACACATTCGCGCTTTTGTTGGTGGAAAATGGTGAATTAATCTAGCCGATTGTCGCCTAGGTAACTTCAGGTACACCTGTGTTTGAAGCTCGCATAGAATATTTGTGAGCTACAGTGGGAGTAATTTTTAAAATGTCATACTGCTCTCTAAACTATCAGCCTACAGCTATACAAAACAATAAAGTATATAACGAAGTAAACAATTAGACTTCAAATCTTTGTAACTGAAATAATTTGGATTGTTTCAAAAAAGAGATGATTATGAACTTACGCTATTCACTGTTAAAATGTGTCTAACAAACTGAGGGAAAAAAGGGAAGTTAAATAATGCACCTACGATCTAGCATCGTTCTCCGTCCATGCAAGAAATGCACCTGGCGTAGCGACGTATCGATGGCATCGCAACCGAAACTTCGCCAAGCCCAAAACCGATGCCTAATGTTTCAATCGTGTTGGCCTTCGGCTTCCCCTCCCCTCTCTCCCCAAGCTCCATCCCGATGGCCAAAGCGGAACGAAGCCTCGATTATTGACAAAACACACTCGTGCCACACGTTTGCCTGGAAGCAAAGAGGCGTGGGGTGGGGAAAAACTTTACTCAACCGGCAGGAAAGAACTAGTAACGCAAGGCACAAAAATGCATCGCCCCAAAACGAACGCTCGGGGGATGGGGAACAGTGCCACGCAGTTGCAGTGCGGCGAGGAAACACTGCCTATGTTTTTGTATGGTTTCCAGGCTACATCTTCGACGTGGAAAAATACAAGCCACCGATGCCACCCACAACCCGCCACGGAACGGACACAGGAAGTGCAGCATAGGAAGTGCAATTTATAAGCCCGCATGCAACGGGCGGACCTGGGAACGTTGCATACCCTACGGCCATGCAATGGATGCTCCCAAAATGAATCCTTTTTTCCAACCCTTCTTTTTTTTCCTACACCACCCTCCCGGGAAACGCCGACCCAGCGCCGAATCGGATTCCGCGTTTTAAAAGACCATCAATTTCACTCGAATTTCATCCGCCCGGCCCTCCACCGTGGCGAGATTTTCGGTGCACCGATGCACCGAGGCCTCACACGATGCAACAAAATACATGTGACGTATCCCCGCGCGCTCGGTCCAATTCCTTGGAAAGCACACTCCCACTCCTCGCCGACCCAAGGCTCGATGCATTTCCTCCGCAGCAACAATCTCGGCCGGGCCGGGTTTGGAACGCCGTGATGGAACGCGAACCGGAAACCGTGTATAGACCCGGGTCCGAAATGAACGTTTCATGGCCGGGCGCAGAACGATGCATTTGTTCGGTATGGTATTTGTCATCATTCAACCGGAACCTTTGAATGTGATGTCCAACTGGTTGGTGAACGATTTTCATTTTATTTCGAATATGTTATCCATTTTGGATCGGTTTCAAAATTAAAAAAGAGAAAATGATACGCTTTTGGTACCTTTTCTGTTCGTTTCATCCATAACAAAGTGAATTTTAACGAAATTGAACGAAAATTCATTTTGCCAGTAAACATTACATAACAAAAGCAACCTAGATAACTTATGTTACTCATTCTATATCAACAAACTGGCTTAAGAAAATTTCTTAGCAAATGTTTATAGAGTAAATTAATTTTTCACCTTTAATTCTACAAGAAAACCTCTATGAATCCTTTCGGTGGATTTGTACAGACTGCTCAAATCAATTCGTCGTAAATCTTACATTCATTGCTAGAAAATGAACATGGTACTGCTGCGAATACCTACCCGAATCGCGATGTTTTTTCACGTAACCGTCTTTAGCTCCGCAACCCTTCTCGTCCCTAGTCGACGATTCGATTTTCCTAATAGGAAAAATCGTTCTCGCAACCCAAAAAAAAGAAGAACCTGAAGCTCAACACGGGAATGGGAAAATGTAAACACAAAACATTGTTTGGTGTTTTTCGGCTTGTAGTCTTTATGCTGCACGATCAACACCGCCACCCGGCGGGTCGCGCAATGTGCGATGATGCAAATCTGCATAATACCTACTTAACTGCATTTAAACACGTGCACCGCGGGTTTCCCTTCTCTTCGTTTCCCGCGCGCCAACTCCCGCCAACCATCGAAAGGATTGCGTACGCGTGCCAGGGTCTGTGGTGAGGTATACGTGTGTGATTTTCCACCGCCCAAAAACCCACCCGAAGAACCAAAGGCCAATTCGCTTGTATTCGCGGACATGCATTTGTGTGTGTGCGCGTTTGCTGGTAAGCTTATTTGTGTTGCCGGTGCCTTTTTCATGTCCTTTTTCCATTCTCCTGACTTTAAATTATGCGAAAAGGGGAAACACAGGATTTATGTATCTGTTGTTGCATGCGGCTGTCTGGTATCCCTGCTTGCGTCGGTCCTTGTCCTGCTTTTCCCCGCCCCTCGGTGGAGTTTTCCGTCCTGCTGCTCGCGACTCACGCTGTCCGCCAGGACGTCGGCATGGTGGAACATGGTGTGTTTCCTATCAAAACGACTGCTTTCCCCCGCGCTGGAGGAAAACCGGATCACAAGATAGTACTAGCTCCATTTTCCGGAATCAGCCCGACGACGACGTATTTTCGAGTACCGGCGAACAACTGCATTTGTAACTGCGTTAACTTTAATGATTTGTGTTAGTGAAACTGCTTTAAATAGAGTATAAAAAAAAGTCGGAAAGTAAAACAATATCAAGAAAAGATAGAAACAAAATATCAAGCAGATATGATATTCGTTTTATAAGAGAAAGTAGACAGTTCAGCAAATTCCAATCAATGACTGCTGGCAAAGTTAAGCAATCCACAAAAAAACGCGAAAATATATTTCTCCATGAAACAATGGGAGGAACTTTAATGTTAACGATCTTTTCAATTCACACGAGATGTCACCCGTGTCCCAAAGGAGACAAACATCATCATAACTTATAACCCATCTGTTACACCCCCTTTTAATGCCATGCTCCTAGCACAAAAGTCTCTTTTGAGTGACGTGGGTAAATCATTACTCCAGATTTAAATTAATTATGCTTATGAAAGATTAAATCCGTCACTTGTTTCACCCGCATCAGCCGCACGAAAAACTATGTCTAAACTAACCTTTCTCCCGGCACCTTTCTATTAAACCCCTTGCTCATACCGTCTCTAAGCTCAGGCCAAATATGGGAAACAATGCTCGGGTTTTCTTTGATTTTTTCAGTGGAGTTTTACATAGAACAACAGTGCCATTTTTGCAGCTCATCGACGTCGGCAGAACTTGTCCCCGTTCATGAAAAAGTCAAAATGAGATAAAGATGGGGTAAAGGTAGTAAAAGGCCATGGCAGGGCTGTCTCAGTCAGCAGCTGGCACGACGTAAAGCCAAACCGAAAACACATGAGACCTTGTAACTCCGTTGTAAAACACTCCCTCTCAGAAGCATCAACGTTTCTCGTCGTTTTCCTCACCCGGCTCCTAGCGAATCACTAGCCACAATTTCCCATCAAAAACTCCCTTCCTTTCGGGCTTGATCCGGGGCGGACAGAGTTCTGAAAATCGTGTCACTGCCGTGACAGCCTGCGCCAGCCAGTGTGTTCTCCAAAGTTCAAGCATTCGTCCCTCCTCGGGCGCACCTCCACAGTAAACTGCAAGCTCCACTAAAAGTACTATCATTCGCCCCAAACTACGGCAACAGCATAAGAAAGCAAGCGCAACCTGCAGACCGGGACTGATGAGCGGGAATCGTCGAAGCGCGCCCGGGTACCGTAAACATATATGACTAGAATAAATCCCCTAATTGAAACCTTGACATGTGTTTCATTTCGGGAAAAGATATCAAGCAGAAGTTTTTGCACCACGATTTGACGCTGCTTTCCGTCAGAATCTCGCGATTAGTGGGGATTTTCTTTGTTTCGAAATGCTTGGCGTGGCGAGACGAGAAGGGTTGGAGGTTTCCATTCGTAATTTCCACGCTAGTTAAACTTTTCGAACGAAAGTTCATCAAGGTTGACGACGGTGCTAATGCAACAGTAGTTGTGTGTTGCTTATTTGAGTTGAAACAGAAGCAAATTCCATCAAACGAGTAAAATAAACGTTTTGTAACAAAGTGTTTAACAAAAAGGGAATGGTATTTACCCTACACAATCATGTATATTTTCGTACAAAAAACAAAACCAGCAATTAAAATACCTGAAGGGGATTGTTCTTTATGCCCTAAACTTGGTCACAAGAATTTATGCCACACTTTTCCATTCTACATCGACGCTAGTAAAACATCTCCATTTTCCGACACAAAGAACTTGCTCTCCAACGGACTTAGGTGGAACTCCGTTCGCATCAAGAACGACACCAGCCATCACTCAAAGTTTTGCAACAGCCCAAGAGTGCTTCTCGTCAGGCCACTAGACGCTTCCATTCGAGGCGAAATAAATTATAAACTACAAATTCTTCAACCGCACCAACAAGTTGCATCACACCGACTGCAGACGAAGGCTTGTTTTGCCACCCTGTCCAGCAATTTTCCTTTCACTTTGTCCCTCCGTCGTCCATCTCTGGTGCAAGTTCGACAAGTCGGTTCCCAATTTCGGCAAACAGCTCGTTGCTTCTTTTCGGAGCAAGTCAAGCCATCGGACTTGCTACCACGATGGGAACGTCAGTCGCCGAAGTGCAAGGGACCGAAATCTTTAATCTGGGGGAAAAGAAAATTACACTGATTTGAATAATTAAAGCATGATGATGTCTGGAAACTTTATTCAAGGATTGGCTTCGGTCGAAGCTCGCCTCGGATGAACTGGGGAACCTTCTTTGCTGACTTGCATTGGACAGTGCACGAAATTTTGACATTAGCTCAGATCCTTTTTTGACGAAATTGGATTCTTTTCTCACATTTTTGACAGATCAGTGAAAAGTAGGTTCTCTCACTCAAAATTTTAAATGGCAATTAGACTACCATCATCTATTGCTGCATTGCTTGAGAAGAACATACTTAAAATTGATTAAGCAAAAATCGGCTTTCCACCCTTATTGAACCATTTTGTTCTAGGAGAAAACAATCTTTTTAGCAAACGATCTCCAATACACCTTCAATACACTTAACACCGATTGACATCCTTCGCAGTCAGCTGTAAATCATTCGCCGCAATCCGTCATCGTAGATTAACTATCGATTCGGTTGAGAAGAGTCGATACAACAAAAAATGCAAGAGAAGAACAACCCGGTCCAAAAGCAACACCATTTTACTCTTAAGCTTCAATTATTCTCACCAACATTGTCCTTTCGCTCGGATGGTACCCGTACTCAACTCACATAGAGAGCATTTATTAAAAGCTTTTTGCGGGAAGGAGTTTGCCTTGTCCGACGTGCCACCCTTCGAAGACATTAGGAAGCCGTTTTGATCCCTTCGCAACTGCAAGTGAACTGTTTCACTTGTATCCCGCTAACGCTCACGCCGAGACACCTCAATCATGACGGCGATGACGATGATGATGATCGAAACACACCTTCACCAGAGCCCATGATGCCTCGCCGGAAGAACCGGGAGCCTCCCAACCCCAAAAGTCCGGGACCAGTTTGTTTTGACACTGTCGACGCGTTTTTAAAGCGCTCACCCTCATTATGGAGCGTTTAGTGTGCAATCTATCAAAATATGTCAATATCCAGCCATCCGAGCCCGGGATCAATCGAAGGGTTTTGCTCTCGATGCTTTCCTTTTTCTCCCGCCCGCACGCCGCCCCCCTATCCGTCGACGTCTGACGGTGGCATTTAGCCCTCGATTTTCACATTTTCTCTCCCATCCGGGTCCAGATTGGTTTTGATAGACGAGGCGGATGGAAGAATGACAGAAAAAATCAGTCTCGTTTGAAAAACACCGACTGATAAGGTCGACGCTCACGGACCATGTACTACGCCGTCCGGGTTCTGCGCTGGTGACGATGAATGCGGTACGGTATTGATGATGACGTAAATGATGCGGCGGAAGCTGGCTTCCGGAAAAGAAGAGCGATAGCTTCACGGCGGACGACCGGCGAACCCGGTCCAGGCGACGGTGTAATGGCGACCTTAAGGATATAGTTAGAGCAATTTTGCACCAGCACCATCGGATCGTCCGTTGTCGAGACACACAAACAGACACACACACACACACACTGGTTGCACACCTGCTCCGTCTCTGAGGTGTTTCGAAGCAAAAAGTAAACGAACACTTTCATTTGATTACAAATTGAACGATGGCATCGTCTACGGTATCGCCCTTCGGAAGGATCAAAGATCAGGCGCATGTTGCGTCTTTCTGAATTAAAGAAGGTTGATCGAACGACGTTTCAAACTTCGTTCCTCATGCGAATATTGACAGCATTAAGCCATTAACAATGCTTTATTTTGCCTTTGACTGATGTTCTCTCTAAACTGTTTATGTTTTTATCAAAATCAATAATGGATTACACTAAATATTGCCAGATAAAGCTGTATAATTCTTTCAAATAAGCACAGTTTTAGTGAAACCCGAAACAAGCCTCAAACATTCAATCACTGACCCAAAAAAATGGAGCCCTTTGGGAGGAAGGAAAATCCCATCGCACGCATTTGCATGGCATCATTTTTCATCGCACCAGTCATCCTTCCGGTGGGACTTTTTACTTCCGTCATTTTGCTTTCCTTGCCTAGTCAATGCGTGGCATGCGTTTCTAGAGTGATGGGACTCGTCATCGTCGGCAATCGGTCCGCAATTGCGAGACCGAAAGTGCCTAACACAGGCTTTGGCAACGATGAGGACGTGTGGGTTTCTCTGGCGAAAGCGGTATAGACTAATTTTTTTCTTTTTTTTCCTGCGACGGAAGTAGAAACGTGAATTTTGGATGGTTACTTTTGCGCAGGAAATGAAAATGACACCGATTTGAGCTTGTAAGGTTTAAAAGGATTATTTATTTTTGCAAAAGTTTCTTCTAGCATTTTTATTCTTGATTTAAATAGTTTTGTCTGAAACAATATTACGTTCGTTAAACGAGTTTTTTGTTTTATTGATTCATGTCTTTTACGTTCATTCATTTTTTTTCAAATCAAAGAATTTCATTCCTCGTATTTGTTTGTAATCCACCATTTATTTGTTATCCTACCACTTCGGGAATTTACATATGGAAAACTCGAATCATGGAAAACTTATGTTAAATTTTTTATTGGACTTATTGGACGATTTCGATTGTAAGGAAACAGAATTAGTTTAGAAACCATAGCGAAACCGACATTTTGTATTTCGTTTCTTTAACCAAATGACAAACACACGGTTTGCATACTTTTAGACCGAGCATATAAATTGTCGCATTGTCGCATGGCGTTTCATCGTGCCGGCTACAAAAAAAAGCCCCCTGAAAAGGACAGGAACCCGGAGGGCACTTTACACACAACCCCAACGCCGGAACCGGCGATGAATGAATAACGCATAAATTCTAAACAATAATGCTGAAAATCAAAACCAAACGCCAAACGCTCGGAACAAATGCAACTGACCCACCGCCCGCCGATCTGTCCCAGCCCGTTATTCATTGGCAAGCTTAAGCGGTTGCACCCAACCGGCCCGTGACGCTTTTATTTCATCCGGCATCCACACTCCGACTCATCGCACTAACAACTGCCTTGCGGGGAGGACTTCTCGGGGACATTATTTATGCATTCGCCATAGCTTAGGCTGAATAATTAAAGCTGACACAAAATTCGTTCGCACATCCGGCACCGCCGCGCTGTTCCGGGAGCAGGATGTAGCCTCCGGAATCGAATTGACTTTTGGGATGCACTTTTTTCGTGCTATTTCAGTCATGTTTTGTTTTATCTCCTACGACCACACAATGGCTCCGATGGCCATTCTTTCAATCAAGCGCGAGCGGGTTTGGCGGTGACCGCTGGCCGTTGCTTATTAACCGCGTAGTAAATTATGGCTGGATTTAGACGACCGACCAGCAGGAAGTCATTAGCGCACAAAGCGAATTGATTTTATGATTATTTAAAGAATGATTATTTATTGCCACGGAGTGTAACCAGGCGATGGGCGTACTCCAGCGAAATGCGTGTATCATTTGACAATATCCTTAGGGGAGAAGCGATTTAGTCCTATTTATTATACAGGAGATGCAATTTATAAATAACGGTAAGGTTTTACAATAAAAACATCTTCGCAAAACCAACCTATACCTTGCAAAATAACTTTTAGCGCTTTTGTCCATTATTTTCCAAAAATGAAATAATCATAAAATCATCCTGCTAATACATTTCAGTGTAAGCAAATGTCCTTTGAAAGAAAATCATTTCCACCATAATGACGACTTTCTAGTAATCGTGAGAAAACTTACCTACCGTGTCAACAGTTGACAGGAAAGGAAATTAGTAAATCAGAGCTGGTTCGCACTCGGTAAACCTATCTGTCATCGCCCCCTCAAGCCTCTCCGCGGAATACAAGTCTTTGGTGAAAATTATTATTTTCGCTAAATTATCCACTTTACAGCGCGCTTTGACCCTGTGTGAGTATGTCAGCCGTCAGTTGCCGAAAGGAGCGCAAAAGATTGGCAGATAAATGAGACGTGAACCAATTGGTGACGGAAGGACTGGCGACCATCGTTTGAAACTGAAACACCTCAACACTTTTGTACCCCGCGTTCGTAATATCTTGCTGAGTAACGGTAAACCAAAGGCCCGGCAGCCATTGGTTTGGGTTTTCCACGATCCACCATCGAGCGGTAGCTAACCGGGGCGTTTTCCATCCATTTCCATCGGTTACACGAGCTGCCGAAAGTTTGTCCAAAGAGCAGCGAAACATACACACAGAAACACACGACAGCGTTGTTTAAGTAGACGCTTTTCGTGTTACAAATGATTCTCATGCTAGCTTCGAATGAATATTCTCGTCGATGTTTTTTCGGTTTCCATTTTTGCTTGTTTTTTCCCCAACATCGGCAATACTTTCACCGGCGAATGGTGACGGTGGAAGAGCGGTCTCACACTTCGTTTAACTTGAAGCGAATAAACCTCACCTCTAATCGTGGGAAGAACTCTACTCGTGGCGGTCGCTGACTGCACGGTCCGGTTGGTTAGTTCCAACTGTTGAAAAGGTGCAATTACCAAAACGATAATTAAGTTGAAAAACTGTTTTCGACAAAGCGCCGAGCGGTGAGTAACGGAAAGGACGTGCCAAAAAAAACATGAGTTGTGCTACCGAACCAGGTTAGCAACAAGATAACGAACGAAAACTAACAACAGTCGTAGAGTATCGCCACGTACTCCTTTTTCTCGTTATGTCTATTCAAAAACACACAAATAATGCTTAAAGTGTTAGCTTTTATTTCGGACTCGAATCTATTACATTATTTAAATATTTTAAATGTGTTTAAAACTAAAATAATTATTAAAAGCAATAGAAACGAATTGGTTGTGTCTTTAACGAGCAACAAGTAAACGGAAAATAAAATTGAAAAAGGATTTCGTTGACATGTTTTTCACATCTAGCAATCCTTTTTCGACTTTAAATCATTGAAAGCTTTTGCAAAAAGCAAGCGAACGAAAACCAAAACAAGAAAAGAGAAAGAAAACGTCTCCTCGGGCGAAAATGCGGAAGGTGATGAAATTTCGCACCTCTCGAAACGGAACCCTTAAAAACGCTAGCTCCTGGGATGGTGTGCTTGATTACTTTCGGGAAGTTGATAACTGCCAAAAATTTAAGCACTCTCCCAGTTACTGGCTGTGGCCGTAGATCACGCAAAAGGGCTCAGATCTTTCACCTTCAGCTCACTCCCCGTCGTCCACCAGCACTTCCTTCTCAGTAGCTCATTAGAAAAAAAAGGTGTTCATCCACTACTCACCCGGAATCGGGCCCGGGAACGAGAGAACTGAAAACTAGTTTCCAAAGTACTACCAAAACTCCCCCAACAGCCGACCTTCGTCATCCGCGGCAGCTCCACTGTGCTGCTGCTACTGCTACAATTTATGAACCAGGTGTTACCTAATTTGATTTATGCTGATGCAATTTGGTGCTTTAACGTTCGCAGCCCAAACGAAACGTAGGTGTAGTAATCGTCCTCTCGCACGAGGATCCTACTTCCTTCCTTCGATGGGGTGTCGTTTTCCAGCGCTAGTCGAGAAATAGGTTTTCCTTTTCGGGGGAGGTTCGGATGGGTGCGGGTAAAAAGAGGTACGGTATAACGATGCACAAAGTTCACCATGCGTCCTTTTTGGCGCGTCTGTAGCGCAGCAACAGTTTCCAAACAATGCAGTATTACCGGTTGCTGCCAATCGATGTTAACGGGTGCTGTATGGTTGCGGACCTTTTCGGAATTGGGAACCCCTTAAACGCCGCTACAGCCAAAGTAGCATGTTAGAGATGCGCAGTTAACATGGCGATAAAACATTAAATGAGCCCTTTGTTGAAATTTATAGAAACAGAATAAATGTACAAGCTTTCGTTCACATAGATCTATATATTTTAAAGATGCTTATTTCAGTAACCGAATAATAGTCTCCCCAACCTAGATAACAATCTAATTCTGCTACTTCCAAAAATAACCGAAATAAGGTAATACTCCAGCAAGCACCCTCTCATAACAACTAACATCCTTACACCAAGCTTCAACTTTTGTTCCGAGTTCTCATTTCTTATCTAGAAGCTCATACGGCTGCACGATATGGAATGAAAATTATGTTTCCTTATCAACGCCTAGCAAAACAAGCAGCAGCAAACATCTAAAAATGCTAATTTTCAGCACCAGCTACCAACACAATAGCCCTGTATCATTTTTACCTTTACGACTTCATTTGCGTTCAAATACGTTTACGTGCCGGAAGGAAGAAAATGACGTGGATTCGCTAGCCCATTCCCACCCGGGTATGAATTTTAAAACGAACGCCTTCGTTAATAATAACGGAAGGTGGAAAAAAGTGTATCGTACGCCGTTGCCGTTCATTTGTAAACCTTATATCTCTCTATTGTTAAGCAAATTGAAAGCAAAAAGTCCAAAATATTTCATCCAAACTACTCTATGTTACATACCATCGTAATATACTAAATATTCCGAAGAAATAAATAATAAGGTAACCACGTTATGGCTTTTGAAGCAGAAACACCGTCCGTAATAAAATAATTACGAAAGGAGTAATCAAGATATTTCGATATACACCAGAGGCCGCGGTAATGTATTCCCGTGGTAACGTATTAATTAAACAAAACAAGATATTTTAATTGACTGTGAAGCTTTTCTTTCATCGACCGTCCGGCTTGACCGCAGAGGCAAAGGTCAACCGGACACATCAGCAACCACCTGCCTCGGTTCATCATAGTCATGTTGCAGTAATTGTTGCTAATTGAAACAATGGTGAGTAAAATTGACGAGCGATGTGAACCAATCAGGGGCAAAACGATCGTCGACGACAGGAGGTACAAAAAAACACGGTAACGTTTGCATTTCCTATCGATTTGCGAACCCATCAGTTGAGGTCGGCCTGGCCAAAACCCCGTGAGACCTGGTGCTAAAACCAATAGCATGTTGACCCCTAGATACACCCTGCGCTACCTTTTGCCACTTTCGGGACCTCGCCGGAACATATACAGCGAAAGGATACGTGAATAAAGCAGCGAATTGACTAATTTTAATATAATGATTCCTGGGCCGTAAATTATGCAGCTTCAACTTTGTTCGCATGAATATTTCATGAGTGCCAGACACGGAGCAGCCACTGATCCTGGCCCGGCACTACGGTGGTGTTTATTTTTCTTCACGCCGCACACTTGCTACAGCGGAGTGTTGTACACGTCAAACTTGACGACTACACCCGCCATCAGACCTGCGACTCCAACACGGCAGCGCCGGCAGATAAGAAGCAATTCCTGGGCGGCCCGGTTGACAGCCTGTCAGTCGCTGGCCAGAAGTGATGTACTCGCGATAAAGTTCCTGCTACCCATATCCTGCACTCAGGGTGGGGTACCTTTTGCATAGTGCACACTCCAAGAGTTCCGACGGCATGGTGAACACCATCCAAAAACAGTTTCCCTGGATGAAGAGGTGTCTTCCGACGAGCCATAATCGGCTGCGCTCAAAAACTTAAACTATGACTTGCTCGTCCGCCACCTCTCGAACGCTGGTGAGAATGCTTACCTTGATTACCGATTAATGATAGGGAAAAAGGACATCGGGTACTCCGACACAGCACGATGAATGTATCAAACAGGGACGGATGAAGAGTAAGGGAAGCTTGTTACCACTTTCTGCTATCCTAGCAGGACGGAAGTTAACGTATGACCGTGCGTCGGATCAGGCCAATGCGACGACGAGAGAATTTAAACAGCCCTGCCGGGGAACGACGATATTGATCCGTAACGATTGCGTAAGATGGCAAAATTTATAAAGTTACTTAACCGATTACAGCACTTCCCGGCTGTGCAGCTACTTCTGTGTTCTTTCATTGAATCAACAACGAGTAGTGAGTGGAGCGTTGCATCGTGCCCCAGATGCAAACGGTAGCAGGTGTTGGGATCTTGCACCACTTGAAACATGTTATTCAATCGGGCAGCTACCAGCATCAACTGCACCTTACATTTCCTTCGATCCACGAGATGGGTGTATGGAGTAGTGCAAGGAAGGTGACTTAGAACTTGAATAGAAAATCATTACAGCCATTTAGAGTGTATGTTCAATAAGCAACATGCACCATCGCCCGAATCGTCAACGACTTTGCAACGACAGAAGTTGAGGATGTGCACAGTTGTTTGCATACATTCAGGAGCAAACGTTTCGAGTAAAAGTTTATCGATTACTTTCGTCGACGATGAACTGTTGGTTTGAGGAAGCACTTCCGAGTTGAGTTAAATGTTAATAAACTAGTTCTAAAAATACATAAAACAACGATTTATCAAAAAGTGAAAAAATTAATACAGAAGAACTCGGGACAGCTCATCAAAAGACACCGTGCGCTACGAGAAATAATGTACTTCTCAGAGCTGTTCGTCCTGCACAACGGTGTGGTACACTATCGTATGGTAACTTTTTCAATTTAAGCCAACGATGCCATTTAACGAACGTGTTAAGTACCTGCTCTGTCAGAAAAGAAGGCCCAAACTCGAAGGTGTAGCGTCCACCGCTGGAAGAGAAAAGGTATTCGATAGTGTGTGGCACACCGAGCGAGATGATGCGAATGAGAAAACAAGTCGGTCGGTTAACGCGTGTCGCCGGTGCACGGTTGGTTGCTTTCGTCGTGCAGTCGACCAGAAGATAGACAAACCAGATCCGTCCAAACACTCGCCTCTTGTCATATCAAATTAAAACACCACCCACTCGAAGCTCCAATGCATCGGCCACGTGCATTGTCCGGCTGACGGGAGTGCGAGGACGAAATGTTTGTCCCTCCCCAACACCGTCGCCGTACCGAATTACCGAACCTCGAGCCACTGGGCGATGTTGAACAAGTTTATTTCAATATGTTTGCCTAGTTGCACTTGTTGAGGCGACCAGAATCACCGTTCTGAGGCCAGCCTTTTCAGGGCTGTGTTCCATTTTCATTTCTGAAACACTATGCTGAGCAGTCTTGTCCTTCTCGACACTACCATCGATGACCTTCCTTTTTTAAGCGTTCTTCTTATGGAGATACTATGAGACTTTGCTAAACATACAACTACTAAAAATGTTAACATTGAAAAATAACTCAAGATTAAGCTGAAGGAATCTTAACAAATGTTAGACAAGGATTCGATAGTAGTTTTTAACGGAAAAAATGTTTTTATATACTAATCTCCCTTTTAATCCCAACGACAGTTATTAAACTTGACTATATAAATCGGAAAACTACTATACACAAACTGCTCGTGAGAAAAACATCCACGTGCCCTTGTTTTCGACCATCCTCCTAAACGGTAGCGACATGATCGTCATTGTGCAGCATTGGCATCGATGCAAAAACACAGCATTTCGCTTGTTCGTGTGTGTCGCAATGGAGACACCATTTGGAAGCACCTGTAGAAAGGACCGGTTGGAACACGGCCACCTCGAAGCACCGTCGACAATGTCACAATTCGGGGGCTAACGATTTTTCGCTCGAAATTCAAAAACACGCCAGCCAGAGCCGAACGCAGCGTGCCATCGTTTGCAAGCGACGGAGCAAAACGACAACTTTGCGCAGTGGAAAAACAAAAATCCTATGCGGGAAAACTGCACTCCAGTGCGACTGCGAGGGGCCATGGGGAGGGTAAACGGGATAACGCAATTGAAATGAAACTAAATGAAAACCGTTTTCTGTCGCAGACAAACGAGTTGTTTCCCGGACCGAGTGCTGGATGATCACGTTACGGGTCCGCTTTGTTGTCCACTTTATTTCCAATTAGGTTTTATAGTAAAATTGTTTGTTTCCACACTCGAACAGTATGTTCGTTGCGAAGGAAACTGTACGAATTTTGATGGAATGATGTAATATCTGAAAAATAACACTCAACAAGAAAAGTAGTACAGAATTGTTTCGAAAACCCAACCAACATCGCCACTGAAGAGGTGCTACCGGTCCCAGCGACGCATTCGACTTGAAGAGAATATTAAATTGTAGAACTTGTTTGTTCGCCCGGCATGTCCTCGGCGCTTGTACGTGTGTGTTGCAACCCGTGTACTACCAACTACCTTCGGCAAGTAAACTCCAACCGAACGGAGAGTCGGCCGGAAAATGGTAACAAGCACCGGGCGGGGGTTCGACCTGCATTGACCAAACTACACGTCGTCCCTAGGAAGGACCGAACGACCGTTGTCGGACACATCGATACCGTCGTTTGGCCCCTCGCCGCTCCAAACATCCATGTTTGGGGAGTGGGAAAAACTTTTTCGTCCATTCATCTCTCGCTTCCCGCCATTGTGTGGTGAAATTGCATTGCCCGGCGACAACAAGAAGGCACTGCGCTTCAGACTCCGCCACATTTCCACCATCAGTGAACTGGATGGAGAACCCTTGTTCCGGTGGAAAACTTTTCCACCATCTCCCGGCCCTTGGAAATCTCCCCCAAACAAAAAATTCGACACAGGATGGGATTTCCCCGAACGAAACCGAATGCTACCGCGGCTTGCGAATGCGTGCTTTGCATTGTCCGTGCAGAAATTGTAAAATTATGTTTAGAATTATGTTTATCGCTGTTCGCCAGTGAAGCGGTGAAAAGGCACCGGGCGCCAATAAGTGTTATGCGACACACAGGAGAAACTTTCCTACTCTATTTTCCTCGCTCGATATGCTGGTAGTTTTTCTTTTTAATGTGCATCCGTTTTTAATCGCTACTTGAAGCGTGCTTCAAACTGCAGTTCGCCAGGACAATTTTAAATGTTGCTTTTCCAACGAACGATGTGCGATTGAAATCGGAATTTCGTTCGAATGGTATTATACATGAGATTTTACAATTGCAAATGTATGATCAACAAATCTGAAATGCTACTTAATGTTAGCATACTAAACTTCTTGATTAACAATAGAACTACAGTGTCAAATGTTCTTTTAAACAAATCAAAGTCAAAGTGGGAAGGTTTTGGTCAAATGTAAGAAAAAACAAAATTATAACACTTTGATTCCCATTTATACTTTTTATTTTTTAAGTACTTTGATTCCCATTATTATAATTTAATTAAAATCACGATAGATTTCTTTCATTCCCAATTAAGAATCTTAAGCAAAAGATAACGGGCTCTTAGGGGGATTGTGCAAATCTGGCCAAGAATCATCACATCAAACGGTACGAAAACGACGCGCAGGCGCACCGGAAGCAATCGCATCCGCGAACTGCTCGAATCAGGACAACAAGTGCACGATGAAACCACCACTTGTAGAACCTGCAGGAACTCACGCGCAACACCGCACCAACACAGCGAACGCAGGTGGGCTAAAAGTGGGCTCCCTTGCCTATTGTCCGTGCTGCTCGAATCCCGAACGCGTATAGCCACAATTTTCCGCGGGCTGCTCGAAACCCCGAGCTTCCCGAAGCCGAGATACGCAAACGTGCGCTGAGTGCAGAAAGGTGTTGCTGCACTACTGTGCGCTTCGGTCGTCTGTGCCGTTCAGTTTTCGGTGTGTTTTCTTTCCTCTACCATTGTGCTTCCTCGCTCCTCCGTATGTGTTCCAGCTCTGTATTTCTTATAAAGGTTGCGGTGGCCAGTGGTGTGTTTTCCACCTGTTTCCCAAACATCTCGAGTGTCCTTCTCCCGAATCGGCGAATCCCGTGACACGCTACGGTACGTTGCAGCAGTGAAAACGGAACTCCGTCACTCCGTGCGTTTTTCCGTGCCAAAAGGACACCCTTCGATTTTCACCCGCCCACCCGGTCGTCCCGTTTCTTCCCTTTGTCGCGAAACGCTGGGTGCGTGAGTGCCTGTCCCTGCGCCGCAGTGCCGTAAGCAAACGCTCAGGATATAAGGCAAACTGCGCGATTGTGGACCGAGTGCCTGTTTGGGTGCTGTCAACAATCGTCCACCCTTTCCGGTTGCAGAAGGGAGGGGGAAGGTGGTGCAGGGACAATAAAAACACCTTTCCCGATTGCCACTGGTGGACGTGACGTTCGCTGTGGAACTCACTGACAGACGCTGCAGGGGCACGGTGAGATCGTGCAGGAGGGAAAAGTGACGGTGGCGGTGGAGGAGGACACGCTCGCTGAGTGTGCCGAAACCCGAAACAGGTCTGAGTGCCGGAAAATGGCAACTTGTTTGCTGCATAGTCCCGACCACCAGTGGAAAACCCACTTGTCGCAGCAGCGCTAAGCGCAGGAAAAACGACACACGAGTTACCCGCGCGAGGCCACGGTCGGGCACGTGCGGCTGTATTGGTGGCAGCACATCGTGCCGAGCAGAGCCCACAGCAACACCAGCAACAGCGCCAGCTCGGAGGCAAGCAAAAAGCAAACCGTAGTGCCACCGAAAAAGGAAGCATGGCCGCCGGGCCCGGTTCTGGTGTGGTTGGTTTGTGGCAGAAAATTTGCGCTAAAATGGCCCCTCAGGCCACGATTCGCGATGGTTCGTAGTGGCGCGGCTACGAGGTTGCTCGGCGTGTAGTTTTTACACACCGCAAAGTCGATTCCTATACGATAGTGTTACGAAGTGGAAATTCATCGGCGAACGTAAGCTCATCTCTTTGCGGACATTATTTGCGGCGCAAAAAGAAACTCCTTTCAGCACAGTGTTCCCGGAGAGCAACGACGGTGTCGATAAAATAATACATAAATGAATAAAGTGGAGCCCATTTTCCGAAGGAATCGATAAGAAGAGAGAAAAATCCAAACGGTCGACTACAGTTACACACCATTGCGTCCAGGATGGTTGTGTTGTTTGCGAGTCGCGATCCGAAGGCCAGCGCAAATCGTTATCCTCGAGGCAAACGTCCAAGTATTGTGTAACCGGAAGGCAAGTGTAACAAGCCCGGTTTTTTTTTTACTTCAAACTGTGAGTGTTGGGTACGAAGTTTCGCCTCCGAGCGGTCCTCAATCGAAGGTTTTACAACCACCGTCATAACCCACAGCGTCCGTCGAAGTTTCGACCGAATCCCGAATGGCACCTGTTGGCATGTCAATGAAGATGGACGGCGACGGGGAACGGTGAACGAACAAAGTGGACGGTGAAAAATCGACAAAAGGACTCAATCCTCCAGGCGCCTCGAGTGCTTCTCGAAACATCCCTTCCGCGCGCAGTTCCTCACATCCCGTGAGGGTGGGTGGGCAGAAGTTTTTCGCCATCCCACGACTTTCGACGCCCCCGGGGGTGTTTTCTTTCCCCCTGTTCACGTTCTGCTTAAAGAACCGGGTTTCTTTATCCTCTCCTTCTGCTTCTTCTGATCCGTTACCTAAATCCGGAAGGCGCTGCTGCTACACACAACGACGCGAACGGCGCTGGCTTACTACCACTTACAAGCTACTTGTTGCATGAGGGCCACCCCCGGGTGCCTGTAATAATTACTTCGCCACGAATCCGAACCATAATCGTGGTCGTCGTCGTCGTCGTCGTCGTTGTCATCAGCGAGCGTACCAACCCGAGTTCCGAACGCGTCATCACGCCGTTTTTCTCCTTTGGTGCTCACCTTTTACCTCCCGCGACCCAATCGGGGTGGAAAAACTCTCGGAAGTGAGTTTTAATGGACACTCGAACGGACGCAAAAGCCATAGAATCGAGTGTGTAAACCAAATGCGTGCAGTGCAAGATTAAAAAGACACGAAAATTTATGAATCTGTAATGTACCCATTGAAAGCAATTTAAAACAACGAAAGCAATAACCGCTCTGTGAAATATATAAAGTCATATAAATAGTAACAACACCTGTTGAGGAAACCGAACGATAAATTTCTATGAAGTAAACCAGTGTTAATTAAAGTATAATTCAAACAATATAAAAATAACTACTCGTAGGCTCTTCGCAACTGCATCTAAACAAAACGAACAAATTTACTCAAATTGAAACATTATTTATAAAAATAGAGAAACATCTATGAAACTTTTTAACAAAGAATCAACACTAAAGCAATACATCGAATAAGTAATAAGTGAGCAATCAATTAAATCACGTGTAACTACAAGCAATGAAGTAAATAAGCGTGACGTAAACCAAAAGCAATAGCAACTACCAACAAGTGATAGTGGCCGAACGAACGGCGAGTCGATACGCAAACAGGATAGCAACAGGACTCAAGTGAGAAGTCGTGAAATGAAGCGAGCGGTGTTTGTGCTGATCACGCAAGAATCCTGTAACGCTGCGTAGGCACAACTGTGTGTGCCCGGGGTTCCGTGCTGACCGCAGCAGCACCCTTAGCCCTCGATCCACTGCTCCACTGCTTTGCTGGTTCAGCAGAAAGCACCAAAAGCCTGGCCAACGGCATCGAGCGGATGTGAAATGCTGTCCGTGTTTACAGTGACATCAACGGACGGTTTTGCTTAAGTACTCGACCGAGTCGAAGCGATCTTCCCGCAAGGCACACACGTACAAACAAACACCACAAATCGTCCGTTTGTTTGGCAGGACTCCCGGCGGAGGGAGCGCGGAACATCTTGGACCGTTCCTTGGGCGCGTCGATGGAGAACCCTCGCTGTAAAATTAGAAACGCTGCGTAGCGAGCCGTGAAAGGAACACATCCGGAACGCAGCACAACCCGACGGAGCGCTAACGAACGCGCTCAAATCGACGCCATCATCAGCACGGCACCTGCTCCGGGAGGGCGTCCCTGGAGTGCCCGACGGAAGCGCGCGTCGAACCGGAAGGCGTTCGAACCCCTTAGGCCTTGGGTAAACATCGGGCGCCCGGCTGTCGAACCCCGGAAAGCCCGCGTGCGCCGAGCAGAATTTCGCACAGTTGTGTGTCGTAAAATCGGATAATGGGCCGCGCCGTAACGCGCTGCCCCTCCCGCCGTTCGCTTCCACCAACACCAACCGTCGGCCATCGGCATCGGATCGTTCGTGCGCATCGCCATCCCGTCGTGTTCGGTTCGGGCGTGTTGTGTCAGGCGGTGAAACATATTTCATAAATCCAACAAGTGTGTTTTCCTTTCCCTCCCACCGCGTGGGGTAGCGGAGCGGGCGTGTGGGGGGTCGAGGGTGGCGGATGGACCGATTTTCGGGAGTCCGACCGACGCGTTCGTGCTGCGACTGCGAAAACGGTGCGACCAAACTTTCACGCAAGCAATATTTGCCCGCAACTCCTTCCCGGAGTCCGTGTTTCGTTGGTTCCGGTTGTTTGGAATCGCCATCGATGAGGCGTCCTCGTACTCACTTCCGCCGGCCGTGATCTATCGATGTGTGAGTGAAACAGGAAAAAAACCCTTCCTCAAAATCCCCCACTACGGAACTCTCGCTCTCTCTTGCTCTTGTTTGCACTTTTTCCTTCGCACTTTCTCTCACATACTCTCAACGACGATTGTTTTCAACACACAATATTGGGTGACTGTTTGCGCCAAAATGCAAATAAACAACCGCTAGCAGCTCCATCTGCGCGTGGAAAAGTGAACGAAAGGCACGGAAGGCTCTCTCCAAAGGGAATCAATCAAACGTCGGGAAATAAATGAGCAATAGCGAAAGAGGAGTTTTATAAACGGATCGAACAAAGCCTAACCGGGTTTGATATGTTGACCAATTGACGCCGCAAAACATCTCATTAACAGAAGATCTTCGGTAACTTCGATGAGAACGTAGTCAAAACTAAACCTCAGCACCACAAAACGATAAACATCCCGCAGGAGGACAAAAGGGAGCACAAGACCGATCGATTCCATCTGTATTCCATCCAATTTGAAAAGTGACCAAAGAGCGGATAGTGAAAAAGAAAGCTCCAACATGCCGCGCTGTTACATCGTGAAAAAACAACAGCCGCCGGCGGTGGTGACGTCGGCGTACCGGAACCGAACAGGGACGACGGTGGTCACGACGGCCAATCCCGGAAACCACCATCACCAACAGCAGCAACATCAAACAACCACTTCGAGGCAGGTGCTGGTGGTCAACGGGAAATCGACGCCCGGCAAGGACGTGGAGCAGGTGGCGGAGCGCAACGGAGGGGTCGTGAGACGGGCGGGGGACGTGCGCGTGGTCACCAGGGCGGAGGGTGGAAGCGGAAGTAGCAGCAACAGCAGCAGTAGTGGTAGTAGTGCCTTGGGAAATGTTATTGTAAAAAGCAATGGTGTCACGGTCGGCAAGGAAGCAACCGGAAGTGGTTCCGGGCGCGCCGGTGGCAACGGCAGCAATCTCGTTATACTGAACAGCGTGAGTGTCATTAGCGGTGGCCCGGGGGTCGGCAGTGGAGTGGCAATGGACGGTGGCAAGGGGAAGGTGTCGGAGAGTGGCGGTGTTGTTGGTTTTACGCTGTCCAACGCTAATGGCGGCGCCGCCGGTGGAAACGGAGCGGGAATCGTGCAACGGAAGGATGATGCCAACGGTCCGGTCAGTCCGACCGAGGGTTGTGTGGCGCCGATCTACTACACTAACATTTCCGATAATAAAAGTGGTAAGTAAAGCATGACAGTTTAATTGCCAAATCATAAATTTATGACAGAAACATGTAAGAATGTGTGTACTATTGTTGTGACGAACGTCTTTTATTCACTACGTTTATTACACATCAACTATTAAAGACATTCAAGCGCAGGAAAATTTACGTTCAAATGCTCTATGCACATCAAATTGCATACCTTTAGGCGGATTTTTATAAGTAACGAAGGTTCGTTATAGTTTGCTTTGGAATATTAGAAGTTACAGTGGATTACTTTGACTTTAAACATAAATTTAATCATATTTGGCTCAATTCTTTCCAACTCTGCTTAAATTACTTTGTCTGGCAACTTTAGTTTGAAAAAATCGGCAACTTTAGCTGCAATTTTCGTCATGATGGAGGCGCATGGTGGTTTATCCGAGTTGAGAATTACTGTTCTTGTGCAATACGTAACCTGTCAGATAAACCGTTCAGAATCACTTTAATCTCGGTCATTCTGGAAGAATCTGAAATCTGAAGCAGAGATTGACGCACCTTAAAGCCATCCCATACCAACCGTAACTGATCGCTTCACTCCAATCGGCTTCTCAAGGCATCATAAATCAGCCGGGACACATCGTCACGCCGACCACTACCCGTGGCATTCAATTAACCAAATTCTAAAGCCTTAACGTAACATTATTACACCCACCATCCGTAATCCGTGCCCTCGTTCGACCGCACGCACCAAGCCGGCAAACAGGAACACCCAACAACGCATCGCAAAGAAAATACCCCGCAGCAATTTTCCAGCGGCCAGCGAAAGGCCGACCTGAGCCAGCCGGTGAGCCGTTCTGAGGACGGTACAGTCATGCCGCTGTCATCGTTGCCGTTGATTGTGTGGCTGGGAAAACCTAATTTGTGCCGTCTGTGCCGCCGTCACCGTGGGCTTCGAAGCTGGTGGGGATTTTATTTTTTGGAGGGAGGCGAAAAGCCATCCCCATGTCGGGTCATTTTGTGGCCGACCAGTTTGAAGTATGCGACTTCATCAACGGTTGGACCGGTTGACCGACCCCATGCCCACGGAGTGGAGCCTCACGTTAGCCTTCGTTAGCAGTACGCCGGTAAGGATCTTACATTATTCGTAATCACGCCAAAATAACAAACCTCCGCCCACTGGCAAGCGATCGGGAGTAGACCTCTCCTCCGTAGTTGACACGTTGGCGTGTCGTGTGGGTATTGCGTCAGTGGTGTACGCAATAAAGGTACGCGTACTTGTACGCACGTACCAACCACATTCGACCGGATTGCTTTAAACAGGCGGAGAAAGTAGTGGAAAGGAAAAAAAGGACGCACAGTCTGACTCCAAAAGGTGAAAGGCCAGTTAAATTAATACTAATTTGATTACACCTGCAAAGTCTCCTTACGGTTGTCGGTTGTGGAAATCGGACGGAAATTATCCTCCGTCATGGACGCAGGAAAATAAAACCAATTC